>JAPFQT010000638.1:0-62000 GCA_027627225.1 Congeria kusceri | reverse complement strand
TTTGTCTTAATTGAATTTTGACTGCGAATGTTACAGTAATTCAAAAGACATGTTTATGGAGGTAGGCGGTGAACGTTTTAGAACGATACATTTGTATTTGTATAACAATATTCTGTGTTTGATAAACACACATGCCCCCTGTTGGTACTGTGTAGCCCATTTCTTAGTTCAAATTAGGTCAAGGTCAAGGTCGAAAATAGGTTCGGTGGACTGGGAACCGTCATAAGTAAAAACTGTGTAAATATCCAAGTGTTGTAGTAAGCGATGTTGGTGCTAGACGAAACGGCAACATCTAGTTAACCAAGAAATAGCACGTTTGAATTATTATAAGTCCAAATAAGTTCAATGTATTGACGTTGTTGAGACAGTATGGCCTCAGAAAATCTACACAATAAAAGCGTAGCTCTGATATCGCTAACCGTATTTGTTATAACTTAACTATAAGGAGTTATCCTCCATATAAATAAAGGAAATGCATAATAATATTTATATGAACATTTTGCATATATTAAATGAATACGATTGTGTAAATATGATTGTATTCGCTAGCATTTTTTTCACGCTTAAGTAACAAAATGTATCTAAACATGTTCAGTGTTGAGACGAAGTGCATCGAACAAGTCTTAATAAATATATTATTGTTTTTATATTCTGGTTTATTTTTGTTATTTGTATCTTGATTTTAGTTTGTTTCCGTGACCAAAACGAAGTTTTACGTATGTATGCATTGCTTTCTTAATGTAAACAAAGAATAATATATTATAATCTCATAGCTATCCCTCAGTGACTAACCGAATTTTCTAGCAAATAATGTGTCTTCATGTTTTGCAAATTCGAACGCGGATGATTAATTTTATGAAGAAAACGGTTTAGACTCATTCTAAATAATAGTTTGCTTTACCTGGCGTATAATATTGTAACGCTTTGCGCATGTTCGGTTAACAAATCATACGGATAACAATATAATAATAGCAAAGCTTTCAGATAATATATATAAATGTAAGAACCTAACAAAACAAACATTGATGCAAAGCACGAAACGGCGCCGCAATATATATATGAACAAGGCAAATTACTTCTAGATTTTATATCACAAAAACATCTCTGATGCGTAACTAAGGATGATCAAGTGAAGTCAGAAACGTAAAACCAACGATTTGAGATGATACAGTACATATTTTGAACAGTAACCTTATCACGTGTAAGCAAAGAACTGATACAAAACTATTATTTTAATTACAAGACCGACATAATTGAAATAATATGAAGGTTTAAATTAAACCAGCATCAAAACCGCTATGCGCATGCCGGTAACATGCATATTTATGATTTTATGGTTAATAGAACCCATGTACGCCTAGCGCTTTTTATCGCTGACTCGTTTATTTTAAAACTTCACATTTTTGTAAATTCGTTTCTTATATAAAGTACGTGTGTATGCGGGATCAAAACGACTCTGCTGTTTACAAAGATTATTATCAATTTATTTGTTGTGCGACTTTGATTCAACTTAGATAGTCGTATTTTGTTACACATCAGTGTACAGTTATAAAAAAATATATTGAACTAATTTACTTTCTTCAAAGGTACATCATGGCGCCCTTTGATAATTTGCATCAATGATTTTCTTGTTTACAACCTATTTCTGGAATATGTAAGACCAAACACAGGAGCAAATACAGAATTTCGCAATTTTTCACACAGAGACTAGTCAATTTTACAGTGATAAGCAGTTAACTGTATGGGTTTTGGGTCTAAACGTATTGTGAGCGTTCGCAAAAATTGAATATATTACATTTTGCTAAAGAAACAAGTCCATTTGACTAGGCGACTTCATATGCAAGCGTCTGTTTGAATAAAAAATATAGTAGGTTAGATACCAGTAAATTAGTGTGTTTCCCTCCGTGGTCCCTATAGTAGTGCCTATTATTAAAGAATTCCTTTTCTCTTCTGGTATAAAAGCCATTTAGCAATCTCAGACATGCCTTGTGTGGTGATTTGTAATGTCAACCGTGTGTTTGGAACTTTATGGTGCATTTCATTGGAGGCTAACTTTAAAGGTGAACTCTTGGGGTATGATTCTTGTGGTATGGGGCTTTTTTTCGAAATATGACTACCAAAACCCAGTTTTCTACTGGTGTCTGCATTCAAGTAAAATGGATTTTCTTAGAAATAAAATGACATATATTTCAAAGCAATTTTAAGAAGGGGAGAGATCGTATTTAAATTGATACCAGGCCTTCACAATCTGAAATAACTGAAAGGCAAGAAAAATGTTTGGACAGTTTGCTGTTTTATGATAAAACCCTATCGGGGAATCGGATTTACTGGTATCTAACCTAGTCCATGCTCCTCCCATATGCTTCCGGTGTAAGTCATCACATGTAGGCGCCAATGAAATACTACTTTTATCAGTCGTTTATTTACTGACGATAAGAAAACTAACATGTCTTATAATAACGAGCAATGTAACGGTACACTATGGGGCTTAACTGTGACTACAACAGTATACAAAAAAGACAGTGCAATAAATCTCTACACAGATCTACTATTCAAATGGCTTTAGATTATATATTAATACCTGTCTATTGTCGCACGTATGCAAAACTATATTTCTGATGACTTAATATAAGCACGTGGTAAACTTATTAAGGCTGTTCTTATGCCCAGTTTCTTTACCTTACACGAGAATAATTCGCGAATTAACTCTATGTTAATCCAATGTTGGGTTTCTCAATTCAAGGTTAACTCTGATCCATGATGTATATCCCGTTAGGGAATAATTCATGGATAATTAGGTCTCTGCGTTTCTTTATGTGATCGAAGATTAACTCCGTGCTGTTTGTCCATTGTTCAAATAAAACTACCGAAGGGGTGGATTATTTGACAGATCTGTGTATTTTAAACGGCTGAAAATTTAGTTCATATTGTCAATGAGGAAAATCGACGTCAGCACGGACGTTCCTGTGGACTACGCATGGTGCGTCATCGGCTCGATCCCATGATCATGCGCAGCAAAGTTGATTTTATAATTTTATAAACATGTATGCTACGTTTGTCACAAAACATCATCACATGATTTTCAGTTTCCACCCAATTGGATATTATAAATCGCTATGATTTACAATCAATGTTATTTTTAATAACTTTCATGATGTTTACATTGATATTTTTTCCAAGATATTATCTTATTTTAATAAGAAAGATTATGGAGTATTTCTTAGTGTATACTTTAAAATTTTAATCAATATTACGCTTGCTATAGTAAGTCCTATTCATACACGAGTTGTTCTGAGAAATGAATTGCGATACATGAAATGAAAGTATATCACGAATATTATATAGTTAAGATATGCGTTGGAAGATAATTAGCATGATTATATTCGTGCTGGTTGGATATAGAAGGCCCCTTGCACAAATTAAGTGTTATCACGAATATCATCTAGATATATTTTGCGTATACGTCTTGCCGACAATCATTCGCAAACGCTAAATTATTATCCAGATAAATATCATTATAAATAGGTGGTAACACGAATTTGCAAACGCTAAGTAGTTGACTCGAATGATTTCGCGAAAATAAAGTAGTTATCGTATGGCTGTTTTGTGCCACCATAATTTGGTAATTCACGCGTCAATATTCGTCAAAGTGGGTATATACATTCAACAAAACGCACCAAAAAGAAATAAATGAAAATTATAGCATTTCCTTTATAAGAATGTCAACTTAATTTCAAAGAATTTCAAATAAATGGAAATTGTTGTATTTTCTTCATACGAATTTGAACCTGAAATATAAGTTATAAATCTTTCAGTTATACATGCAAACAAAAATAATTTTATGGTAACCATTGCGCAGCTGAAATTAAGAAACTACATTTTCTGTTTGGTGCCTTATAACTTTTTTGAGTGTATACCTTGGTTTGTGGATGATATTGTTATGTTTCCAAACATTTCAGTCTATATAAAGATGTCAAAAGTAATAAAGAATTCTCACAGCAATATCACATTAGAGACATTTATACTGTGCGAATACATATGATATAAAGTAAAAATTCAAATCAAATTAATGGCTGTATACTTTCGAGTTGAAACAGATTTATTTCATTAAATTTATAAATTTTGCTCAATTTTACATCAGCAAGCACACCATATTGCATATTTTTAATGCATTTATAAGAAAGATATTACGTGATAAAGCAGAGGCGTGTCCAAAACTTTGGCACCAATTCCTTACGATTTATTATTTTTACTGCGCCATATGTCAGAGGAACGTAAGTGTTTAACACAAAGTCGGCATCCCTTGCTTTATTGGTTCGCAACGCAATCGTAGGCAAATCTTTCATAATATTTCGTCAAAAAGACATATTTGTCTGTCTGTCTGTCCGTCCAATTATTTCGATATAAAATCGCCCATGGTATATTTAAAATGTGACTGATGAGAATATGTTAATTATTGAATAGCATTCACTTTGAAAAGACTTTATTTACACTTAATTTACACTCCGGTAGATAAAATAATACAACTAATTCTCGATCATAGCGTTTGTTTGAATTGAGTCAGCTACATGTATGAATTTCTGAGGTTTAAATACGCTATTGTTGCGTGTCAAACAACTTGTTTGATGATCAATTTCAATGACCAGTTGTCCCGGGAACACGGGAACAAGATGGAACCATTTCATATTTAAGAACACGAAGTTCGCCATTGGACGGACAGGACATGTAAACGTCTTTTCGTTTACTTTGTGAATCTGCTGAAGATGGTTGTTAATCCGCTAATTCTGTACGTATGTTGCTACATAATAATCTGAGAAAGTGTATGTGGTTGTTCCCATAATCTTAAAGACGATTTTGGTAGTTTTTTTCTGCGCATCGTTAATTCAAATCTTCAAAATGTAAAGTGTCTTGACAGATAATACTCATAATTAAATAATGTGTAAACTGTAATAATTAACTATAATTAAATATATACATATAATTACCACGGTTCTAAAAGGAATGACTTGATTATTTGTAAAAGTTTGTTAATACACTTAAAACGAAAGAAGGAACGCACAACCTGAATATTGAAGTCGCATATAGCTGTGCACTTGCTAATGAGAAAGTGTTTTGGTTATAATTAATATTTGTACATAGTTACAAAAGGAGATTTATACAGGTCGGCGATGTCATAATAACCGGTGATTTAAATGCTCAGGTGGGCCAAAGATCAGACCTTATTGAAAACATTGATTCGCAGCGCTATGTGAATCTACCCGTGGGGGATTTTGATATAAATAGTTTACCGCTACGCAGCTCTTATGATAATAAAACGAACGGATTTGGAAATAAGTTGTTGACCCTATGTAAAGAATGCAGTGTGTGTATAGTTACCGGTAGAATTGAGCCCGGTCTGATCACCTGTTATAATTTAAATATAAACATATTTGGTGCGAGTGTTGTAAATTATGTGTTAGCTGATTATGAGATATTTTCGCTATTTAATAACATTAATGTTCATGACTTGTCTGAATTCTGGGACCATTGCCCTATTGAATTTAGTATGGCTTTAAATAATCTAATTGGTCGCTATGAGTGTACTAATGTTGAAAAAATATTATGGAACGATAATAAACAAAATGATTTGAACGAGAAATTATCTGCAAAAGCTGACTTTTTCGATAATCTTGTTTATTATTTTTTGAATAATGAAACTGATTTAAATTTTTGTATTGATAGTATGTCTAATATAATTTATGACGTATCCTATAGCATTCATGGTAAATCATTAAAGCCGAAGAAAAATACACGTCCTTTGAAGAAATCTTAATGGTTTAACAATGATTGTAAAATATGATTTACCTTACAAAACGAAAAGTTAAACATGCGTATTATAACAAAGAAAAACACTCATTATGCTCATTAAGTAAATCTGACTCTCGCACGTTCTGGACGTATATTAAGCAATATAGCCAAAAGAAATCTGATACAAATAATATTGCTGTTAATGATTTTGTAAACCATTTAAAAAAAATCGGCTACGGCCATTAATAATTGTCATAACCAAGACTCAGCCGACGGTGTAAATATAGAATGTCTAGATTGTCCGATTACTGTTGAAGAAGTTATTAAAACAATTTCTACTATGTCAAGACATAAGAGCAGTGATCTCACTGGAAATGTTGTCGATTTTTGTATTGTCTGCAAATATTTTATTTCGCCGTACATATATCTGGTACATATTTTTAACATTATTTTTAACACGGGAATTTATCCGGATTCATGGACGAAAGGTGTTACTGTCCCAATCTATAAGAAAGGTGATACACATAATCCCTCTAACTATAGAGGCATTACACTTGTTAACATTATGGCTAACATATTTTCAATAACTTTGCGTAATCGTATTAATAGGTGGTGTGAAAATGAAAAAATATTGAATGATGCCCAATTGGATTCAGAGATAATCGCAGTATTGTTGATTGCATTTGTATACTACACTCTGTCATTTAAAATGTGTTAGCAAACAATATAAGACTTTACTGTGCATTCATATATTACGAAAAGGCATTTGACACGGTTATACATGATGCTCTGTGGATTAAATTAGTTCAGTCTTATACAAGCTGTAAAATGCTATATATGTTAAAATCAGGCTATCAAAATGTCAAATCTTGTGTGAAAGATAGGGACACAAGGTTTCTCCACTGCTGTTTATTCTCTTTATAAATGATATTAATGATAGTTTAAATCTAGCTAACCTTACTCGTCATGATATAGATAGACTATCCTTTTATATATTATTGTTTGCTGACGATGTTGCGCTATTTACAACATATCCCATCAGCTTACAATCGCAGTTGAACTGCATAAATAATTATTCACGAAAATGGGGTCTAAAATAAATATTAACAAGACTAATGTCTGTATTTTAAAAAAAAGAAAAACTATAAATACTTGTGTATGGTCTTTGAATAATGAAAACATAGAAACTGTTGACAAGTTTACATACCTGGGTATTACATTTAGCTATAATGGAACATTCAATGATGCTTTTAAAACACTGAATAAACAAGCCTCAAATGCATATAATCACTTTATATGCATATTTAGTTGAGTAAAGCTTAATGTTAAAACAAAACTGTTATTATTTGACTCTTTAGTTGTACCTATAATTACGTATGGTTGTGAAGTATGGGGAATTTATAAGAACACGTAGGTTAACAAAATACTTCACAGTTTTTGTGAATATATATTAGGTGTGCGTCAACAGACCTCAACTGCATCTGTCTTAGGTGAACTAGGTCGTTTTCCATTATATGTTATCTGTAAAGAGAGAGCTCTTAAATTCTGGAACAAACTTATAAATTCTCCAAATTCGTTGATAAGATCGATATATGATGAAAATGTTAGAGTTAACACGTTTGTTAATACTAATGCACAATTATGCTGGGCAAAAGCTACAAGAGATCTTATTGACAATCTAGCCTATATATATATATATATATATATATATTTATATATATATATATGGCATGAAACTGATAACTTTACATATTATTATCATATGCTCAAACAAAGACTTCGAGATCAATATGTTCAGACATGGTTTGATACTGTTAACTGATTGTTAACGAGGGCCATTTGTGATGGTATGTTATTATAAAACTAATCTGTGACCAACTGAAAAGATCAGCTGTAGGGGGCAGTCGCCGTACGAGTTTGTGTCCAGATAGAGTAAAATCATGCTGATTTTGTCTTTAAAATGAGCGAAAATTGTCTGCTTTTAACACCCTTGTATTTACATGCAATTTCTTGCATGATTTTGTTTCGTTTTTGTTATGATAAACGTGACAACAAAGGACAGAATGTATATAAATGTAGACTCGATGTGGTCTTTATTCATAAACTATGAAAAATGCATGTGTATACAATATTTCTTCCAATAATAACCAAAAATCCATGAAAAAACGTATTGCAAAACTAGCTGTAATTTCGGACAAACATATTCGGATAAATCTTTTCAATCCGAATATTTTTTCTGATCTTTGCGAATAATATAACTTAATAATAATAAGAACTTATAATATTGGAAAATTTAAATATGTTAATAAATTGACTTAATAAACATCAACTATATAAAAGGAATCCGTCAGTAACAATTCAAGAAACAAACTATTTTAATCTAATGTGTCCTTTTTAACAGTTCCACCGCGCACAAACTACACTGATTCTGTATTATTCATTTCAGAGAAATATCGAATTTTATTGGTGAAATAAATTTTTGTATTTTCACTTAAATAGCATCAATCTACAAGTAGAATAAAATCAATATATTTTGGACCAAAAATATGTAGGGTCGGCAGCAAAAGTAAAGGGTCTGTCGGGAGACCAGAAACGGGACTATTTTTGGGGGGCCTAACGCACAAAATGGTTATCGTTTTATGCTCTCTATTCTTTCTTATATCCCTTATCTGTTATGAGGCAATTACACATGTTTAGATATTGGTATAAAATTATCTCATCAACAGAGACTAGTCTTATAAAAATAGCATATGCATTACTGCTAAATGACGCGGAACATAACACTACATACAATAAAAGAAATCGGGCATATCAAATCAAATCACTACTCGATCAATTAGGCCTAATTTACGTATGGAATGGACAAGAAACTCTTACAGAAAAATCAGAACAAACATACACTTGCAATCTTATCAAACAACGATTATTTGATAATTACAAACAACACTGGTACAGTGAGATAAAAAGTTCACCAACACTCATCGCATACAGCCGCATAAAAGACACTTTTGATACAGACCAATTTCTTGATATCATTAAAACGAAAAAATCTATAATTGCGGTCACGAAATTTTGTTTGTTATCACACAGATTAAAAATAGAAAGAGGTCGATACAACAATATTGCTCGAGAAAATAGAAAGTGTAAATTTTTTAATCTCAACGTCATAGAAAGCGAATACCATTTTTTGTTAATATGTCCAATATACAGAGATATTAGAAAAACATATTTGAAACCTTATTTTCAAAGATGGCCAACATTAAATAAATTTGATGATTTAATGAGGACTCAAAAAAAAAGGAAATCCTCAATCTTTCAAAATATATATATACAATGCAAACCAATTAAGGAATAGTTTAGAAACTTGAATACATTTTAACAATTTATCTATTAATTTTATAAATGCTATATAACAATAATTGAATGACAATTAATAGAAATATTAAAGTGATACTTACATTATTTGTTAACTTCTATCATTGCCTAATTTTCCTATTTTTCTAATCCATGTATAGCACTTGTGTTATTTTTGTATATGGCTAAAAAGCAATTGTATGCTTAAGAGCTAATAAATGTTGTTGTTGTTGTTGTTGTTATGGTATGCTCTCTATTTATACGAATTTCAGCTGCGGCATGGTAACCACAAAATTGTCTTTTTGGTATGACCATATGCATGTGTAACTCAAATAATCATGATAGCTGACATCTCAAGCTGACATCCTTATCAAAACTATGAATAAATAAGCTATGCAAACAATTTCCATTGATATCCATTTGGTGCGTTATAACTTTTGTTGAGCGTATAGTCTTCATAAAACCAATAAAAATGCAAACTCGGCAAAGATTTTCACGGTTTACTTTTTGTCCACAGCTTGTTTATAATTTATTTGATGTCAGTATGGTATAAGTACGAAAGCCTATTAGTACCACTTAAAATATAAATAAAATAGTGCGAAGTCGTATTTACGCGAAAAAAGGCGTTTCTACGCAAATAAACACGTAATAACGCAAACAAACGCATTATAACGCTAATAAACGTGTAATAACGCAAAATAAATACGTAATAACGCAAAACAAGGTGTAATAACGCCAAATAAAGGCATGATATGCGAAATTAAGGCGTAATAACGCGGAATAAAGGCGTAATAATGCGAAATGAAGGCGTAATAACGCTAAATAAAAGCATTATAACGCGGATTAAATTTATTATAAGGCTAAATAAAGGCGTAATAACGCTAAATAAAGGTGTAATAATGCAAAATGAAATGCGTTATAACGCTAAATAAATGCATTATAACGCGAAATGAAAGGCGTAATAAAGATATTTAAAAAAAAGGCATTATAACGCGAAACGAATGGCGTAATAACGCAAAAAAGTCGTAGTAACGCCATTTAAAGGATATATATAATGAAGTCCGTTATCTACGCTATAATGCATTCTTCTAGATATTAAAACTATTACAAGACGTGTGCATGATGTTTGAAACTGAGCACCTTATTCAGTTATATTTCCGATTAGGATTTAGTAACAAGGAAATTTTGACTATATTAGCTCACTCAGATAGAGTAATTATAAGCTCATCGACCTTGAAAAGGAAGTTAAAGACACTTGGATTGTTTCGGAGGAAGAATCATTCAGATTTGCTTGAAGTTGCGTGTTTCATTCTTTCACAGTTTGAAACATCGGGTGCCTTGCACGGTTATCGGTGGATGCATCTAAAGTGTAAACAATATGGATACGATGTTCCCAGGGATACTATTTACCGATTGATGCAACTGCTTGACCCAAAGGGGTTTCAATACAGAAAAAGAAGGAGACTAAGGAGACGACAGTATTCAAGTCCAGGACCAAATTTTGTGTGGCACATAGATTCCTATGACAAACTGAAACCGTATGGCATTGCTATTAATGGTTGCATAGACGGTTATTCGAGGTGTGTAATATGGCTTGAAGCAGCAACTACAAACAGCGATCCGAAGGTTGTAGCAAACTATTTCATGGATTCTGTTAGGAAGAAAGGTGGGTGCCCGAAACGAGTAAGGACTGATCTTGGAACCGAAAATGTATACATTGAACAAATGCAGATGTTTCTACGCCGTGGACATGGTGACGAATTTTCAGGCGAAAGGAGTTTTCTTAGCGGAAAAAGCACATACAATCAACGCATCGAGTGGTTTTGGGGATTGCTCCGAAGAGAAATGGGACAGTACTTTATGAATTTATTTTCGGACTTAGGAAACGACATTAATGACCTATATTGTGGAGATGTGTTGGACAAGAGCCTTATTCAATTCTCCTTCCTGGAACTTATTCAGGTAAAATAATCTAAAACTATTACACTGATTAAGTAGTTCTTATATAAATAATATTAATGGTTTAAGGCGGCAATTGTTTGTTTGTAAAAGATCAAATTGACTGCGTCTGCAATATTCAAAAATGATTGCTACATATTTTTCAAACACGGTCGATCTTCTTCTTTCCTTTTCCTATGCATTTTAAGTTAATTTACAGTTGATCTCAGTATAATTATCAACTACAATTTTATATAGTCTAAAATAAAATGTTTAAGTTCTGTTGTTCGGTTAAAAACCGATTACAAGCGTATGTATTCGTTATCCTAAGAATCAGTGAGTATTTTGACGATCGTTTTACGTAAAATATACAACTTTCATTTTTTCGAAAGTATAATACCGTTGTTTTAACTAATAGCAAAGTCAGTTATTGCCTTTTACAAAACGAGCCATGATTCTTGATAATCTCAGAGGTCTGTACAATATTTTGACCCAATGTCACATTTGCTTGACGGTAAATAACATGTACTTGACTTGATTTCTTCTCGTGGTATTAATGTCGACAATTCTTTAAAAACGATTAATGAATGAAGTCATCAGATATAAACATGATTTAGTCCGTGCTTCTAACGTGGTGTGAGAGAAATAAGAAATATTCGAAGGACCGGAACTATGCATTATTTGTTTCATTGTAGGAAAACCTTGATGAATTGCAAGAAACATGGAATACCCATGTCCTACAATCGAAATCCATCAGTACTGACAGGGGCAGACGACCGATTTTAATGTATACAATACCAGAATTGTATCATGCAGAAGATCATCTTTGTCCTGCAGACGAAACTGAAATCATGATTTGTGCAGAAGAAACCGTTCCAAAAACCTTAACATGTGCTGATGATACACTTTTTGAGTTGTGCACGGTGCTAATGGAAGAGAATAGCTTGTTAAAACCTAATGATTCAAATGAAGCAAGACATCTTCATATACGTTTACGACAACTAATTCGATTAGGATTAAGTCGTCTCTAACGATCTGTGAGACTGATTATTGTGACGTGACATAATACCACTTTATTTTTTATGAGGTATCTTCTGTTCAACCATTAAGTGAAACATAATGTTCGCGTATTACACAATCTCTTTTTGCCCACTGTTTATCAATTCAAATGTTTTTAATAATATAATACCTTTGCAATGTCTTAATATGTCATACCCTAGCTATGTTCCTGAATAAGTGATTTAGAATTATAAATAGTGTTTCTTTTTTTGGGCGTAGCTGTTTAAGATCGCTTTTGACCTAGATGTCTTGCGATAATTTATGCAGCGGGAAAATTGAACACTAATCGAATTAGGAAAATTTTTGCACAAATCACAGGGTGATTAATATGAATATAAGACACGTATAATCAAACTAGCAGTTACACAGTTCGAGTTATATGCGCGACAAAAGTCCAAAATGCTATATTTTTTTGCAAAAAGGGGCCATTAATATGCTTATGTAAAATGCACCAAAATACCAAAGAGCACAAATTTACATGCTAATAAATATGTTTGTAAAGTATCATCCCTCTAGCAAAAATACTTTTCGAGTTACGTGCTACACAGTTTCACAGTCCTTTTTTGCTAAATATGGGCCATAACTGTGCATACGTAAAAATGAACCAAAATACCCAGAAGCGCAAGTTTACATGCTGGTTAATATATGTTTCTATAGTTTCATCGCTTTAGCAGCATTACTTTTCGAGTTACGCGCGACACAAGTTCAAAATTGTATTTTTTGCTAAAAAAGGGTCATAACTCTGGTTATGTTGAAAAAAAAACTGAACCAAAATATGCATCACTCTAGAAGCAATATTTTTTTTGTTGCGCGCGGAACAACTTATAAACCCGAGCGTGCGGTAGGACCTACCGCCATTCAAGTGGGCTGTTCAACAGGTGGAGATGGAGAGGTTTAATAATTATTGTAACGTAAATACTACTACTAACACAGGTACAGCACAGCTGATTTGACCAGCGTAGCAGGAATCAGTGGTCTAGAAATAAACCTCGTTGGAAGGGAGTAATTCACTAGGCTGATAAAACCTGCATGCATTCAGGCAAATATGAACACTCCCGTAGAGGCAGCTTTGTTTACATCACATGACTAGGGTCAACGGTTACTTCTCATTCAAATCTAATTGCTTTGATATTGCATACTTTACATGAATCAAGTGATTTAAATCTGGGTTGAAAATGAAAAATACTATCACCATTTTATAGTGCATATGCCATACACTGTGGCAATTTTAAATGTTGTCATTTTTTTTATGATTAGTTAATTTCATTTATATGTGTCTGAAAACAAAATATTGCAAAAAACAGCAACCATTGGAAAATAGGCTCCTCCCACTTCCTTTTATACAAAATCCTGGGGTTTAAACATGTCTTTTTTTGGCTTAAGAAAGTGCCATAACTGCGGTCAGGTCGAAACACAATCTGAACCAAAATGTGGAGGTGAACAGTTTCTCATGCTGGTTAATATGTTTGTAAAGTTTCATCAATCTAGCAGCAATACTTTTCGAGGTTCGCGCGCGACACAATTTCAAAAATGTCAATTGTTTTTGCTCAAAGTGCAATAATACGTGTTATGTTGAAAACAACCGCACAAAATACCCAGGCGCGCAAGTTCGCATAACTGTTAATATGTTTGTAACGTTTCATAAAAGCACTACTCTTCGAGTTACACGCGTCATAAAAATCCGACGGACGGACGGAAGGACAAGGGCAAATCTATGCCCCCCCCTCCCTCTGAAAGTGGACATAATAGATAGCAGATGTCTATACTTCATTCGAAGAGTAGTTACATGTGTTATGTAATTTCATTAGTCAGCAGTTTGCTCATCAATATTCATAAAAAAGAAATTAAACAACCAATTCTCCTAGGGCAAAGATGTCGACGATAGGGTCCCTGTGAATTAATTAATCTTGTGAATTAATTAATATTGTGAATTAATTAATCTTGTGAATTAATTAATCTTGTGAATTAATTAATCATTCTGAAAATTATGCTTTGCTAATAAACACGTATCAACGAGCGTCCGAAGATTAATAAAATCGAGATTTGTATTTTAAAGACTTTGTGTTCATAGTTATTTATATTGATTTGTGGTTGAATTTTATTTAGAACTAGTTATAATTACGCCTTATTAACTCCCCCCTGTAGATGTTATTAATTGTAAAGTCACGTAACTGATAATCATGGCCCTGTTGTATTTTTTAGTGCATGGCAAATCAATTTTAATTTCAACGCCGATTGTCCCTTTTAAGCATTTCTTATTATACAATGTGATCAACAATATTAAATTATGCCCAAAACTTGTATATCTATTCCTTTACATCAGACATAATAATAATTGGACAATGATTAACATAGTAATATGAACAAGAAAAGCAGTTTAAACAGTACCAGTGGGTGGGACGAAGAGTAGAAGAAAGTTCAATGAGGAAAATGACGATGCCAAATGTCGCATAGGCATGACTTATGATTAATGTTGCGATTTATGTTCAGATGTATAAATACGACGAAGTCTTTATAATATGATCCAATGTTGAATATGGCATAAGCAGTACTGTTTCCGTTAACAATCGACACGCTCTCGTAAACGAGCGCCATCGCATAGCCTCGCTATGCTGATTTCTTTAAAGTAGGTTGACTGGACTGCTGCAAGTGCGGAAATGTTTTGTTACTAGTATAGCTCGACAACATTGACCTGATACTTGTGAACTTAATAAGTATGAAACTCTTTTACAACAATTTATATTATCTGAAATGATATTAATAAATCATTATAGAATACAAGGACATTGTGTATGTTCTTGTTGTTCAGTGAGTTAAACATTCAACTTGATATGTATTTAAATGTAAAAATGCTTGGTATGGTTAATATGTTTATGGTATATAAGTTTTTATTTTCGAGTCCGCTGGCGGTAAGCTCGCTAAAGTTGTCACAATGGTTGAGCGCGTGCGTTTGTGTGTGCATCTGTCCGAGCTTGTCCGGACTGTAACTTCATGTCCATAGCTCAAAGTTCAAGGTCGCACTTAGTGGTCAATTTTCAACTTTGGGCACAAAAAGCGTGTCCGGACTGTAACTTCATCATTCATCATGTAATTTTGAATACTTCACCACAAATGTTCACCAGGTAGAGATGGCGTGTTGCGTGTAAGACCCGTATTCCTATCGCAAAGACCAAGGCCACAATCAGGGGTAAAATGTTCCAATTGACCGTTATGAAAACCCTAATTTACCCCCACCTTTGACCACTTAACTTGTCATTTAATGAAAGTCACTTGAAAAAAAATTAATTGCAATGACACTTCATACATAGATACCTTATATCCAGGGTTAGCACATGGGATAGATGCGATTAAGGTCAACGTTGCGAAATATTGAAAAATGGTTTCGACTTAATACGATTTTCTCGAGAATGAATTGAGATTTGTGATACAACTGCAAGCATAGATTAATTGTTTTCGTTTTTGATTGCGTATGCATGGGGAAGATTGTGTCAAGGTTTCTGATCAAAATCAAGGTTTAGGTGCCTCGCGGGATATTTTGCAAATAAGAATAATACTAAATAACTTGATAGCAACAATAACTTACATTATTTGGCACCTGCTTTACAAACATATTGTTTTAGACTAAATGCCAGAAACTCTGACAAGAACAGGAAAAGTCGAGCGCGCTGTCCTCCGACAGCTCTTGTCGTTGCATATTGTTGTTATATAAACTAATGTAAACAATTAATGACAAATATAGCTAAATTTTAAATTTATTGATTTTCTTCTATATAAAATACTTAAAACTGAAAACAAAAATTATCAACTTTGAATCGCAGAACTGCCTGTTTTATTTCTATGTCTGTACTTTGAACCTGCAATAACTTAGGGCGAAATAATAAGTATAATAAAAGGGCGGCGTTATTAGAAACACGATAAAATCGAAGCGTTAATAGGCCAACATTTTTATTATTTGTTTTACGGTAACTTTTACTTTAAAATTGAGTCGGGGGATATAAAAAATAAAATCAATTTTTTAACGCTGATCAACAAAAAATAATCATTTAATTTCAAAAGATAGCATTTTTTTTTTTTCAAACATAAGACAGTTTTAACGGTCAAGGCTAAAACAAGATCATTAAAAACATGCTAGTTTATAAAAACTTAGCTAGAAACTATCTACATAAGTATTTGAACAGATACAATTTGTATTTTATAATTTATATTACTTTCCAAACCTTTTAAATCAAGTCGGCTTGGAAATTATAAATTAAATTCACAATTGTTACTTTTATTTTTGTTTGCTTTGGTCAAAAAATAGGGGAGTGATTCCCATAAATATAAAGACAAAAATAAATGTTGGCCTTAAAAATGTAAAAAAAAGATCAAAATAAAAGCTAACCAACAATTGGTCTAATAAACATGCATAATTATGTGTATAACAACATAAACCCATTTAAATATATATTCAAATATTTTGATATTCTTATATCTCATACGAAAAATAACTGAAATTCAAATAACATGCAGGATATACAACATTGTAACGAGTCAGCCTTGTACAAGCCTGCCAAGTCTTACCCCAAACCCAAGTAAAAAACCTGATTCAACTGATTGCAAATCATATTTCAAATATAACAACCTTCCCATACGAAATGTATTCTTTTTAAGAGACTACAGTAATGAACACAACAGAAACTGTAAAGTATTAAATAGAGCCCAATTTTAATTGTGATTTTGAAATATACATTGACTTAAAGTTTGAACCTTATGACAACAATCTCTAATTGGAGACACATTTAAAATTATAACAAATAAATGAAAAGACCTGCAAAAAATACAGGCTTATTAAAGAGTTTGTAGACCTATCAGCTCGGTCCACGACGGAGGACATCATGTTCGACTTAGAGCAACATTTGTTGAAAGCAGAGGATCACAAAATTGAACGAAATTAAGTTTTGCATTTTGTGTTGAAATAATAAGAATGAGCAATATATATGATATATGAGATATGTTGACCAACTGTATGTTATGAGGAATACTAGCCCATAGATATCCTACACGCTTTGTCATATGCACACGCAAACATATATGCACATTGTATTATGTTTTAAAATCTATGTTCCTGTGTGCATTTCTTCAACAAGATCCTTATGATTATTGATTCAGATGATATCCATAACCCAGACATTTGAGTCCAATACTGCCATGAATTCAGACCTGAACTGGGGAAAACTCTCGTAGGATTTAGATAACTCCAAAAGGCAAGAACACGTATGCGCGATTGGCCGCCTTGCTAGGCCGCTGACGTTGACGAATACAACTTGTATCTCTTTGCAGGCCATCAGGTCAGATCCCGTACAAAATCGAACGAACTTGCGTAGCGCATCACTGTTCAATTCTCTGATAAACCGTCTGAGATGTTGTGCAACGGTTTGTTCCTCGGCGCACATATTTTCTGGAAACTGGAACATTTTGTTTACAAGCTTTGATGTCGGAATAAGGTCAGTGTACAGCTGGGTAAGATGGTCTTCAGGAATGTTTAATTGTTTCAGGATAGGCTGGAGACAATCGGCTGTGAACATAGGTGCCTGGATAATTTCTTTATGTGCAATTTCGTTAAGTAATCTCGAAATATTTTGTGTCGTAGGAAGGGTCTTACAATCGTGTAGCTCAAGTGTATCCATGAGATCGTCCTGTTCAACAGATGTAAATTCGGACAGAACTTTCGTCAGTGTGATCGCCTCTTCTTTCGGAATGACATCGAAGAATGCGTCGAGGATATTAGCTGAATTTTTCCATAGATACACAGCTGAATGAAAGGCAATGACAACTGTATAGGAAAATATTTACATGATTTCAATCCAAATATGATGATGTTTGCAACTGACTGCCATTCTTTCTCAGCAAAGTCGTGTCGCATAAATGGGACTTTGAACTTTGTACCTAGCGTACATTGGTCGTAAAAGGCCGTCCAAAAATCGGAAAGAGCGTCCCTCGTCACCCCACCGCTATCTTCTGCAGCCTCTAGACGGCCATCGGGCATCACCATCTGGACAGACACTGTGTCTTTTGTTGGGTCAATTTCTTTAAACGCATCAATTAATTCTCGCAACAAATGACCGCGGTGAAGTTTTAGCAAGATTTTCTTCACGTTTGGGAGATCTAGAGTAGATTGCTGTATGGGATGAGCCATAAGGTCAGGAAGGGATTCGATGTCGTCATCTGATACTGGCAGCCCCGCAAGCTCCATTGCATGGAAAAGGATGTCTCCATCATTGTCATTGTCTTGCTTGTCATCATGCATTACTGCATTATCGTGCACGGTTTGAGTAATTGACGTAATTTGGTCGTTAGGCACACTTTGAGCGGCCGCGGAGGGTTCAGGCATCAGTGTCGTATTTCCGATATCGTTTCTCTTTGGTGATGTAGCCAAGTAAAATCTCAAAAGAGGCATCTTTGTCGTCTCGTACATGTCGGCAACTGTAACATTGGCATCAATTTCACGGTCTGCAAAATCCCACAGATCAAATTGAATTCTGATATTGGTCCTTTCGCCGACATACCATTTGGGAAAAACAGAGCGATCGCTTGTTCTATTATGTTTGCTTTTGTTGCAATGTTTGGTATCTCGGTTTTCCTTGTACCGCCCCCTTTATTCTTTCGGACTTGAATGCTTCGTTGGCTGCTTTTATGTATCCATCCAATTTCTATGACTCTGTTCTGTTTTGCGGCGTTCCTATTGCCGAAAGGGCGATGTGGATTCCTCATGTCTTCTAAATTATTTTCTTCTGAGGGTTTTCTAGTTGTCCTTTTTTTTACGGGCCGCCTCGAGCTTTTGTTGTAATACTGTTAGGAGTTTGTTTTTCTTTGTTCGTGGTGTTTCTTCTTCTTTACGCACATGTACTCTTAATCGGATGCGATCGCCCTGGTGTGGTAAGTAAGATGACAGTTCTTCGTCGCTCATATGATACACAATGTCTGGAGTAATCTGAAATTATGAAAACGTATCATTACTATAATCGAATGCCAAAATGAGTAGTCAGTTGCACATTTTTACGGAAAAGGCTTAAACAGTCACTAGGTAAGGTGATTTTTTGCACCTGTAAGCACTAACTAAAACAAGACATGTGTCGATAGGACACAGATGCCCCCACTTTTGTTTTCAAATTAGACATTTGACCTCTAAGGGTGACCTTGACCTTTGAGGTAGGGAGACGGGTGTTACACGTGACACGTCGCCTTATGATGGTTTACATTTGCGCCAAGTTATTTTAAAATCCATCAATATATGGCAAGGTTATGGCTGAGACAGGAATTTTCAAGCTGTTTTATGGCAAATTTGACGTTTGACCTCTAAGTGTGACCTTGACTTTTGAGAAACGGAGACGGGTGTTACACGTAACACGTCGTCTTATGATGGTTTACATTTGTGCCAAGTTATTTTAAAATTCATCAATATATTGCAAAGGAATGGCTGAGACAGGAATGCTCGAGCTGTTTTATGGCCAAATTTGACCTTTGAACTCAAAGTTTATCTGGACCTTTGAGGTAGGGAGACGGGTGTTACACGCGCAATGTCGTCTTATGGCGGTTTAAATGTGTGCCAAGTTGTTTGAAAATCCATCCATATATGGCAAAGTTATGGCTGAGACAGGCATTTTCGGACGGACATCCATACACTCGCACAGACGAACAGTGCGACTGTACATGCCGCCTTCTTCGAATGGGGGGGGGGCATAAAAAACACACAGAGATTCAAATTATATATAGATTGGGTAATAGCACCGTGAATGCGTGATTCATGTATGGTATATTTTTAAGTCGATGTTTCACACTACTGTTCCATAATATGCACTGTTTAAATTAACATCTAAAAATATTATTAATTTTGACGCGCAAATGCACGTCAACAATACACTGGTATATACTGTGTTCCGTTAGAGCCACTCGTTGTTTCGCATTGTCGACCTCTTGATTACAAGCGCAAGAACGCAAGAACACGATACAAAGGAGCGAAATCACGATGCGAGTACGCGAGATCACGATTCGAGATCGCGATATAAATTGCATCGTATTCTCGTGCCTTCGCACGGAAATATGTAAACGCTGGCCAGTTAGTGACTGCAGACTAAATATGCTGAACGTAGTTTTCCTTCACACATTGTTTTTGTTCACGTCTAGTTTTGTGTTTTGTGCTTAAAATATGCGTGTACATTGTTTTAATGTGTTTAAATATAAAATGCCTAATTTTTAAGCTTTACACTGTATTTGATCCAATAAAACCTTATTTGCTCAGCATCTCCTGGTACATCCTTCTTTTATACCAAAACACGATTATTTGAATACATTTTACCTGCTTTAAACATACAATATGTGATTTTTGTAAATACATTTAATGATATTTACATTTACATATTATTATTTTATTATAATTAATACAGAACTTCGAAATATTTTATTCATCAGAAATGGCCAGCAATGTTATGCGACAAAAATAGCCTGCATTTAAGTGCTTCTCGCCTTCTCATAGTGTTTTCGCGTTCTCACGATTGCGCACCATATTCTCGCATCGTGATCTTGTATCGTATTTTCGCACTATCGCATCGCGATCTCGCAACGTTAACGCATTTTACTGTGTAGTTATATCATTTAGCAGCTTAGGTAGTGGTTCATAAGCATAAATTAAAATGTGAAGAACTGTTGAAATAGAGCTATATATCTTTTAAATACTACTGCCGCTCATCATTTGATTTAATCGCCACATTGTTCGAGGTAGAGTTTTCGATCATGCTTTCCTGCATTCGATCATATTCGCAAAATTAACTTTTACATAATTATAAAGAAAGATATGTTCGACGATGTCTGTCATTGAACATCCTTATTATAGAGGGAACTCACTTGTATATATGTAGTAAAGAACGTTAACGAAAAAATATTTGACCGACCTACCTACCCTAGGCCTATTTTTTTGGAGATGTTAGTGGAAACAATTTTTTGGCTTATTAAATTTTTCAAGGTCCTATTTTGCGAATATAGATTATTCTAACTTAGCAAACTTACATGCTGAACAGTAGTATTCAGATGTATCCTGACTGTCGTCTAGACGTGTACACATGCATGCATCAACGATACGCAGAGCACGCGCCCGTATGGAAAATGACTACGCCCTACATACTTAAAGTGTTGGCCCCTCCCGTTTCATTCAAAGCCTGAGCAGACCTGTCAATCACATTTCGGCGGTAAATAAATTAATTTATATCGAAACGGACGATTACATTTGTCGGGGTATTCGGGTTAGGGGCACCGTCGAGATCTCCATCATATACAGTGACATGTATATGCATTTGTTTATTTATTTATAATAATGTACGTTTTAATATGTTTGATGCCTATTCTGTGCCTACTGTATATTGAATTAACGGCACAATATCTAAATTATGTTAGTATAAACTCCCACCGATGTAATGGATCAGTCCATTTTTACTGGCATTCATTCTATTAATAAACACGTAACAAGACGTAGATCTATAACCATATATTGTTATAATAATAATTATATATAGCTTACCTTTTCTGCTTCCATCTTCTCAGCAGCCGAGACTGAGATTGTCTTTACAAATCCAATAAACTCAACTGTATCCATAACGTATTGGTTTGAATTAATGTCTTCAAAGCAGTCATCACTTTCTATAGTACAAAAGGCGTTATTAAATTTTTATAATAACGATTTAACTTAGCCGTATATGCAATTTCAATTAGGAGAAGGTATTCAATCGCTATCAATTTAGGCGCCTGAATCTTCATGTTTGCATTGCCTTATACAAGGAGTTAGATGTTTTTATTTTTTTAATAGCACGTGATCTGGCTGCGAGTGAATATATCCTTGAGCACATAATTGTTATGTTCATTGTTTTTATACAGCTCACAAAACGGACGATATATACCAAGATAAACTTACAGTCAAGTAGTATGAATTAAAGCATCTGATATATGGTGATTACGGAAGACATGCTACTGTAAAGAAATTTGGATTCAACTTATTTTTCAGATCTATCAGTTGTCCTGTAGTTGTAGCAATTTTGTTATGATCACAATAGTTAATTTAATCTTAATTCAACAGCACTCACAGCAAAGCTCTTTCTTGTGTGTGTTTTTTTTTCATTTAAGTCATCTGCAGCTGGAGCAGTTTTCTACTGTAAATCTCCGGGCCACAATCGAAATCGTCGACAGAAACTCGTCAGGTAATTTGTTATTTTAAATAATATATGTTTATTAAATTTGGCAGTGTGTGAAATAGGACAATGGAAAATTTAAGATACCGTTAAAATAAGTAATGTGATAAATATATCAACAAATTACTTAAAAACGTACGTCAGCAAAGATCACTACAAACAACTTTAAATGATACCATCTGTGTTTCACGCAATCTGGAGTTCGGTATTTGACAATGAGGCAGTTACACGTAACTGGTTAAAATAAATAAACGTTTGAACTTGTGATGAAAGACAATGTAAACATACCACTAGACATATAATAATAGTATTCAATCACATTTTGATCGACACAAATGTTGCACCAAACTTTCATGGGCATGCAAATGTCTACATCAGTCGATAGTTGATTACCTTTTGTTGTCTTTGTAGAGCATGTCTACCTTGCTACTGGTCCTGGTGTCTTTAGCTGCAAGAGTAAACCGTGCGTAAAGTTTCTAATAGCAAATTCATAATTGCAACATATTGTTAAAATTTGAGTAATATAGATGACAAAACTCGAATGTTGAGTCGTCAGTTTTAATAGACAAAAATGTTAGTGTTAATTGTATAAGGAAGAAACAAAATCATTACAAACGTGTTATTAGACAGTTAGAAGTATTTATATCGAAACAATATTGCTCAAATTTTCAAATACCTTTAGCTCGTGGGTGGTTTTCTAAACTGGAAAGTTACGTTTTTACTTCTTGATAAGAGTTTTGCTAATATAGTTTTAGAGCGATATATACATTTAAAATTTCATTTATATTGGCTATTATAAACGATGTATTTTCACAATTGGCTAACACAGGATATTATAATATGAATATACTAGCATTAAATTAAGTACACCATCTCAATTATGTGTTGAGTTATGATACTACTGTAAAATTGATGCGTAGACAAGACTACATTTACTTTGATATTTATAATTTTGTATTAACTTTTATTTCTATTCTTTTATGTCTGATCTGTTAACAGTGACGGATGCATCGCCCGATTTGAACCTGCATTGCCTCACTCCTCCAATTGCTCACAGCACGACTTACACTCTGAAATGCGAAGCAAACACATCTGACATCACGTTCACGTGCCAACAAAACAAATCCGACACTCCAATTGCCGGGTGCTTTTCAGGGGTTTCAGAATGCTATCTGATGAATGAACATCTGCAAGGTTAGTGTATAAGTGTTTTCTCTAATTATGCCTCATTGTAATTTCATTCACATTGCGCACACTACTATTTTGCAGACACGTTCTAATCAGTGTGATTCATGCTACAAAACAAATCAGAACCTTATGTGCAATCTGTTGTAGGAGTCATCGAAGCAATATACATGCGAGATGGCGGATTATTGATAATAACGAATCTTACCGAAGATTTATACGGACAGTTCACTTGTTTCGATACGTTTAACTTGGATAAGAAATCTATCTTGGATATCCCAGGCGGATGCGCAGTACCACATACTGGTAATTATTTAAATAACTACGTGTGGTAAAATATCTTTAATAAATACCGTGAATTGAATTGTTTCGTGGATTTTTTTATGTTTACCTTGTTCAAAAATACGTCAGGCCTTTCAACAAGAAGACACACATACATAAATGTCTATATATCGGTGTATATATATTATGATGAAACAATATACATCACATTTGGGCGAAATTAAATGTTATGGCTGATTGTTAACAATTTACAGTTCTATATAGCATATGCTTTTTATTGAATGATCGTTGTCTTGTTTGCGTTATATTAATGAGACGTTGCACTCATTATTTTGAAGATCAAAACAAACCAAGCCTCAATGCTGACACAATCGTTTTCCTTTTCGTTTGTGGTGTTGCGTTCGGCATCGTTGTGGGGTTTGGCCTACCTACTTGCAGGAAATATTGGCGAAGTGAGTAATTGGCGTTCGGATTGTTTTTACAAATTTAGAATAG
Organism: Congeria kusceri; assembly: GCA_027627225.1. Taxonomy (NCBI): domain Eukaryota; kingdom Metazoa; phylum Mollusca; class Bivalvia; order Myida; family Dreissenidae; genus Congeria; species Congeria kusceri. The sequence goes on along the minus strand of JAPFQT010000638.1, from coordinate 37,686 downwards.
CACTTGCTCTGTAATTATTTCGATCAGTTATTAGAACTATTATTTTTAAACTTGTTGGTAATAATGATATTTCGATAACAGTTTCCAGCCGCTATTCTCCATTATCACAGGTTTTATCATGTTATCGTTGTCTTCGTTTGTGAATGTGGAATGTATGCTGTTGCTTAGTTTATTTAATATTTAGTGTTACGGCAGCAAGTGAATAGGTTTTTTTTCCAAATGACAATGCCATAATTATTACATAGAACACCAAAAGGAAGAGTTTTACAAACAACACAAAATACTAAGGGTGCAGCAGTATTAAGAGTGGAAATTGCTATTGTGAAATCCAGGCATCAATGGTTACTGTGAAGACATATTGTTCAACATATTTCCGAGCAGTTCCTTGAACTTACTAGTTTTAGCAAGTTTGTTATTCTGAAGACAACATGACTGTTTTAACAAATATGTTTTACTGTAGTGAAAAGGCAGGGTGGCATGTCTCGACAATCGACATCATTGACTGAACTAAATCGGGTAAGATTTTGCATTGTATGTTTTCAACAATACACTTATATTAACATCGGATTTTGTAAAAAGTTAATGGATAATTATCCATACCGGTTAAAAATAATGGTGATGAATATATGAAACTTGTTCTATAGCAGAAGATCGGCAATGGTCACGGTGAAACATATACTGGTTAAACAAAAGTGAATAAAGGCATATTTGCTATTTAGTGAAATGGATAATGCACACAAATGGATATCATTCAAATAAATGTATTCTTAATTGTGCATGCACCCGCAATAAATTTATAACAGGCAATAATGTCCCGATTAAAGTAAATTAGCAATGAGAGTTTCTTTACTGCATAAAATATAGAAAGCGCTACACCTTTGAATGCAGCATGGAAAGAACCTACGAATGGGGTCGAAAAAGAATTATTATACAAATCTACCTTACGGCTGAAGCGAAACAAGTAGTTTACTCGTTGTCTAGCTTAGAAATTACGTAATATAAACGCGACGTTATACATATAGCTTTTGCTCGCCACGGAAATACATGGAAACGCTCCGAGAGCGCGTACAGTTGATTACTTATCTGGTTTATCTGCTTTATTTGGCAAATCGGCATGAGCAATTCCTTTGGCCATATACAAAACACATCATGAAAGATGGCCATTAGCAACATTACAAGTTCAAAATACATAATTCCAATTGTACAAAGCAGGCTTTATAAAACCATTGTACAAAAACATATCTATCTATAAAGTGGATTGATTAACTTATTTTATAAGTAGGTTAAGAAGCAACACTATCTAGGGTTTGGTAACGTCGTAACATCGCGAAGTACGTCAATTTTGAAAGTCGTCTTAACAAACCAATTTTTCTGATGACATGAGATTAACAAATTTATTTATAGTGCTTAAAGCATTTGAAATTTTATATTTTTGCCTTAAGTCATGTTACAAGGGACAGGAGAGTACAAAGTGGAATTCTGACTCAACAACATTGTAATTGCATAGTTTACATAGTCTATTAATTCTATCCACATTATTGTATCTTCCTGTTTCAATCTCAAGAGAATGTGAACATAATCGTAACCTAGTCAATGCAATTCTATATTTATCCTGGTCAATAGCATCTAAATATGTTTCGTACCTAAAAACAGTTTTAAATTTTTTATAATACTCTAATTTGTTTTGAGAATTCACAGTTTCCGACCATATCTGTATGTATTGGTCACGCAACCTTTGCTTTAACATGGGTATATAGCAGCAGTTAATATCAGACATATACCATAAGTAGCCATATCCAAGCTTTTCTAATGCATTATTAACCGCCTTTCCCCAGCTATTTTTGAAATTCAATGAATTAAAACTGTTATCTTAAATATGTTCTATAAATATTTTGCCTGGAAGTGTTCCGGATTTTTCATAATTTTACACCAGTATTTTAAGGCTCTTTCCCTGCAAATGACCGAAAGTGGGAATCTACCTAATTCACTAAGGACGGCAACTGTGGATGTTTGAGATTGCACGCCAAGAATATGCTTACAAAATTTGATATGGATTTTGTCTACCTCCTTGAAGTCATATATGCCCCAAATCTCACTACCATACAAAATAATGGGTGAAACAGTCGAATCAAACAGTAACAATTTTGTTTTTATTTCTAAAGGTACTCTAGTAAACAGTGATATAAGGCCATTATATGCCTTCAGAGCCTGTGCATTTAGTGCTTTTACAGCATTAGCAAGACTTCCGGTGTAATAAAATTTCATACCAAGGTAGCAGAAAGTATCAAGAATCTCAAGATTAATATTGTTTATACTCCATGTAAAAATATTTCTAGATGTTTTGCGTTCAAATATACATATTTTTGTTTTAGCTACATTTATCTTGAGGTCCCATTTAGAAGAATATTGGTTTACACAATCTAGCTGGGCCTGCAAACTATTGGGATCAGTCGTAAACAAAGCAATATCATCTGCAAATACTAACATATATAGTGATAACTTTTCAATATCATTTACAGACATTTTAGACACATCAATATAATCCTTGATATTATTAATACATAATATAAACAGTAAAGGAGATAGAGGCTCTCCTAGTTTGACACCAAGTGTTATGTCAAACAGTTCAGAATACGGCATATGTTCAGAATTTTTAACACAAGCTTTAACGTTTGAATATATAGATATTTAAGCATTTTAACATTTTACAACTTACATGGGAATTAGCTAATTTTATCCAAAATGCATCATGTATAACAATGTCAAAAGCCTTTTCATAATCAATAAATACACAGTATAGTTTTAACTTATTAGCAAGAACTTTCTGTATTATAGTTTACAGGATGAATATACTATCAACAGTACTACGATTATCGCGAAAACCAAATTGAGCATCGTTTAACGTCTGCTCATTTTCGCACCACTTATTCATCCTATTTCTTAGCACAAGTGAGAATATTTTAGCGATTATATTTATTAATGTAATTCCTCTATAATTCGAGGGATTTGATTTACAGCCCTTCTTATATATAGGTACAATTACACCTTTAGTCCATTCGACCGGATAAATACCACTATCAAATATATGATTAAAAATAGTCGTAAAATAGGGAGCAATAAAATATGTTGCATCAATAAAGAAATCCGCAACATTGCCAGACATTTCACAACTTTTATACCTGGACATGTTACCAATCGTTTTACAAACCTCTTCTACACTAAATTGGCAGTCTAAACTATCAATATTTATATTCTCATACACATCATAATTGTTTGCATTATCATCTCTATAAGTGCTATTATTTGGATTATTTGACAAATTACGAAAATGATTGGCAAATTCTTCAAGAGAAATGTCAGGTTATCCAGACTTTTTATTACTTTTAAATTTATTACCATGTTTCCAAAATTTCCACTTTTACTTAACACAGACTATTTCTGTTTTTCACTCCTGTAAAAAGATTGTTTAGCCTTACGTTTGATACATTTAAAAGCACTCCTTGCATTTAAAATATTCAGTCTATTGACATCACTAGAATTAGTTTTAAACATGTGTTTACTTTGATTAAAAGTCGTCTTAGCGTTTCTACAGTCAATATTAAGCCAAGGGGATTTCTTACCACTATTTCGATTGTTATTGACTTTAGTGCGAAATGTTTTACCATAAACCTTAAATGACAGATCAAAAATAGTACTTGAGAAACTAGTCAAGTAGGTATCAATATCTGTTAAACCATCTGAAAAACTTTTCAGCAATTCATCAAAAACTTGTTTATTATCATACAACACGTTTTGCAATTCTTCATTTTTAATTGAGCTATAGTCCCTCAATAATTTTTCAACACTAGCAGTATTAACAATAGATGCATTATTGACGCTATTTAATTGGAACTCAATTGGGCAGTGATCCGAGAATTCAGTTATATCATGTACAGATATACCGTTAAGCCGACCAAATATTTCATAATCACAAATAACATAATCGACTACACTAGCAGCAAATCTATTTAGGTTAAAATTATAACACGTGAAATCACCCGGCTCTAATCGCCCTTTGACTATACATAAATTATTCTCTTTACACAATGACAATAATTTATTGCCATAAGTATTGGCAATTTCGTCAAAAGAACGTCGTAACGGCAGTTTATCTACATCAGATGTTATTGTAGGCATAGTAACATATCTATCAAGGTTAATATTTTCTACCAAATCTGATCTCTGACCAATGCGTGCATTTAGGTCACCGGTCAAAATAACATTACCTAGTAAAGAATAGCGAAGTAAATGATTATTACTGATGCCGAGAGACGCAGAACAATTACAATACGTTATTTCATGAAGCTGATTTTTTATCGAATATTTTAGTTTGTGTTTTGTTTAAAGCGTGAATTGTCTAGTTAAACTTTATGATATCTCATTTATTCTGTTTTTAATTATCGCTATTGTTTTCTTTTAAATAAAATGCTTATTCCAATTCTCAGCATTTCGCCCTGTTTGTTTAATAGGTTTGCATTATGTTTCCATGGATGCATCGCTATGTAGGACCATATCTTTTTACAAATCATATTTGTCACATCTGAGGAAAATAGGATCTAATTCTTCTCCTGTGTGATCCTATTCTTTACACATCACAGTGTTATTATTCACATTTTCTGTGATGTTTATGATCGCATCTAGTTTTAGATAAGCAATTAAATCATATTCTTCTGTGATCCTCACACACTGCGCAAAGCCCGTTCTTCACACTTAAACATGTGACAACTGAAACCCTATTCCTCACAGATGTTTTAAAATATGATTTGTAAAAAAAACAAATGATCCTACATTGCTTTTTATCATAGTACCGCCAGTGTTTTGTTTTGTATAAATAAATAAATAAATAAATAAATAAATAAATAAATAAATAAATAAATAAATAAGTAAATAAATAAATAAATAAATAAATAAATAAATAAATAAATAAATGATAAAATAAATAAATAAATAAATAAATAAATATATATATATATATATATATATATATATATATATATATATATATATATATATATATATATATATATATATATATATATATATATATATATATATATATATATATATATATATATATATATATATATATATATATATATATATATATATATATATATATATATATATATATATATATATATATATATATATATATATATATATATATATATATATATATATATATATATATATATATATATATATATATATATATATATATATATATATATATATATATATATATATATATATATATATATATATATATATATATATATATATATATATATATATATATATATATATATATATATATATATTTAAAGTACAAACACGTTACATGCGGTTATAAATATTTGTTAACAATATAGCCAACGCGTTTCGACAAAGCTCATCTGGGCATAATACAATATATCATAACGTCAAAATGTCATAGAGATAACGTCATTTCAATTATGACGTCATAACTTCAAAAATTAATATATAAAATTTAATTGCGGTTTAAATATATGAAAAAAAATATTGCTCTTTCGCTAACCTAGCTGAAACACTGTCCGAAAATAGTTTATAAAAAGGAAAAATTTGAAATTTCGGTTCAGATGTAGAACCCTCATCCAGCTGTCTACTTAAAGGTATCTGTCTTGTTGAGGGGTCTCGCATTTGTTGCTCATGAACAGATCTTCTATGTCTAAGTTTATCGCCAGTTTGTCCAATATAAATTTTCCTGCATCCAATACATAGTAATACATAAATAACATTTTTAACATCACACGACATACTAGCTTTTATATTAAACAGTTTACCGTTAAAATTAAATAATTACAATTTCCTTTGGTCTCATCATTTTACAGTGTTCTGATTGGCTGAAATGCATAATGTGACCAGCATTTATTTTTCACTGAAGCTGGTTGCCTCAATTAATATTCATGAGGGACTACTTTTTATTGTTGTTTACATGCAGTGCTTGTCACAAAAACACACACACACACACAAATAGAAATAGAGTTTAACATATTTATTAACATTTATGCATGGCATTGTCAAAAAAGAATTAATAATAAATTAATGAATTAATGAATTAATAATAAAGTATAAACAATGTAAAATGTATGCTGTTTGTTTCTTTTTGCCTATTTGATGAGCAGTATGCATGAAAAAAAAGAAAGAACATCGAGAGAAAATTCAACACACACATAAAAAAGTACTTTTTGGATAAAAATATTTAATATTTATAATTAAATTTATATTTATCAAAAGAGGAAAAAATGACATTTAGCAAACACAAACATAAACATGAAAAAATTTTCAGATTAGGGCAAAGAACGCTTCAGAAACAACATATTTCAGTCAAATAACAGACATCCAGTTTAACGAACATCTTACATTTTTTTGACAAGGAAGCCACCGGAAAACCAAGCGAGCATGGCATGCAGTCATCCAGTGGAGCTTTCAAAAGAATACCACAAGAACACCTCGAAAAATGTGCTTGCTGCATCAAAATGTCACCTCTGGGAGCTGAATGTCCCATTTATCATTGTAAAAATCCCATTGCCAAGTACGCAAATGACTCGCCAGCTGCGAAGCTCTAAATACTCCGTGAAGTATGCTAACGTTGCTCAATGAAGCATAAATTAAGGATGATTTTCACAAACTTCACCCGTTTATTTTCCTCAACATTTATCCATTTACATTGCACCACAGGGAAAAGTATACCTTGTAAATACAGTTTGTGGCGAATGGTTATTACACACAGTGGCGAATCGTTATCACCCTCTGGCGAATCGTCATTAAACTGTGGCGAATCGATATGTGGCGAATCTTTATTTTGGTGTATCGTTACTAATTCTATCACTTGGGGTCTGTAGTTTCATCAGAAGCTGAAGCAAAAAAAAGGTTACAAATGAAAGAATTGTCATTTACTAATAGCGTTGACTTAAACAATTAAAACTGTCTTCATGTTTATAGTTCTATGCCAAAAAAGATGCATACCAATTTACCGTTTTAATTTATGTCACACAGGTGATGAAAAGTATAGGTATAGATCTACTTACTGTACAGTAGATATTTTCGGCCGATGACATACACTTCAATGGATTTAATATTTGATCAGTAGTAAAATAATAAAAGTCGTTTACATTTGTCTAGTCTGAATTTTGTATCCACACTGTAAGTAATATTTTGCCGAATTTCTTACACAAAACATTTCAACACGAAGTGCAAAAAATGTGGTGTTGAATTATTTGCTCAACACACAGTTTTAAAATGCATGCCATAATGGGTGTAAACATTGACTAACATCGAGGGCCTAACGAGTCGTTTAAAGAAAGAAATCAAACGTAATTATGAAGCCTTGCGTTTAAAATGTAAAAATAAACATTAATTATTTAAATATATTTTACGCCTAAACTACTGTTCCAACACACACGTATATGGGCGTTTACAAAATTGCAACTATCTAAAAACAACTTTCGACTCGTTTAGCCTTCAGTCGTAAATCTAAACTGGAACGCGTTTCAATATTTCCATCTCTTGCTACACGTATATTATGGATACAAAACACCTTGTTCAAAATTGCTCTTACGAAATATCAATCAAAACAAATTTAAATCAAAAGTAAATTTTATCACTAGAGCTACTGTATTATTTAAAATACCGCTGCGATGCGACATTTACATAACGCTACTGCAGTGCAAGGGGCGGAGCCTACGAATCATACTTCAATGTATTGATATTCGAATTGCAAAAAGTAAATCCCAAATTAATTTACTCTTTTAAGGTACACATTTAAGGTATTCACATTGTAATTATAATTGTAATTATAAGAATTGAAACGCTCTTTTCGGCGCTTCATCGATGTATAAATGTCATTTTTTGTATTTAATTTGTATAGTAACAAATGGCACATCTAGGGTCATTGCATTTGGTTACTTAAGGTTCTTGAGAGGAAAAGCTAGATTTAGTTAGTAGACGTGTTAAATTTGGTGGCTGTCTTTTGCATGTTATTATTCTATTATGTGAAATTATTTTGTTCATAACATAGTCCGTTTTTAAAATGTATATGTTGTTTTTAAGAATGCCAAATATTTTTTTATTCTAAGGGTTATATGTTGAAATAAATGGAATAATATTATTATGTTCTTTTGTTGAGTTTTAAAGTAATCAATAATTATAAAGGACGCAGATAAGGGCGGCGGTATAGTTATTATGAACACATATTTTTATGAAAGAAAGATTTTAGAAATGCTCAATAATGTCAAATCCCATATAACGGTAGTCATATCACGCTTTCTAAAATACGTAACTTACTCAAAGAAAAAAGAAAACTTACAAAAGATGAAAAAGAATTCAACATGTTGTTAAAAATAATAATTCAGAATATATTGAGATAAATGACCCAGATGACTTCACTTTCGTCAAATAGTCGCTGGCCCTAACTGTGAAACTAGTCGATTAAGTAATTTATTGGATATTCTCCTGAAACCATTTGTACAATATGTCGACACAACGTAACAAATAACATACAATTTCTAAAACATATACCTACCCAAGTTCCAAAGGACACAATATTAGTATAGTTTGATGTAATTAATTTAAAATCTGATATACCACATGTTTTTGGGCAAGAAGCTATTGATTGTTGGCTTCAAACATACCCTGAATCACTTAACAAACGCTTTTCACAACAGTTTATTAAAGGAAGTACACAATTAATTCTTGAAAATAATAACTTTTATTTTGATGACAAATACTACAACCAAACTAAAGGAACAACAATGGGTACAAAATTCTCCCCAACGTATACGCTACTTTAGTGATAGGATTCTTAGAACAAAAACTTTATAAACAATTTATGATAATGAATTGTTCTCTTTTATAGAAACCTTCTGGAACTAATTATCTGGATTATTGCTTTATTTTCTGTGTAAGCTTTCCTAATGAACTTCAAAGATTTTACACTATTTTAAATAACTTACATACATATATCAAGTTTACTATAAGAACAAGCACGCTTGATATTCGATTTCTTGATGTATAAATTGTAAAAAACAACAGGAACATTTATACTGATATATATTACAAGGAAACAGATTCCAAACAGTACCTAAATTTCACATCATGTCGTAGTAACACACAAAAATTAGTATTCCATTCAATTTAGCGAAACGCATTTGCACTATAGTTTCAAATCATGAACTTATATATATATATTGACTAAATGTACTATTTTGTTTTGTTTGTATTATTTTATTGACGCTGTACACTGTGCAAGTCACAAAACACATGCTTTGTTATGTTCTTTATTAATTGCATCAAATGAAGTTTCATCATTCTAAATGTCACATTTTAACTGGTTTGTTGAATACTCATGCGCTTATCACTTGTCTGGCTCTCCCAGAACATAACTGTCAATCGTGTGCAATCATATACAAATTTGTCTTGTCTTTTATACAATATATGTAATCAAATATCACATAATTACCCAGCCAGCAAAATGGGCTTAACCTGGTCAATTATACCATATGGACCCCATGTGGGTCCCATATAATATTTTTCTGCCCATATCGGGTTCATGTGAGACCAAGCAACAAGCCCACATGGGTTCTCAGCATGTAGTCTCATATGGTTTCTAGTAAGTCATTCCATTCGGGCCCTGTATGGGCTTTATCTAATTTGTCGAGGAACCAAGAAAGGATGGCAAGTGTACATACTGAAAAAGTGGCCTTTGAATTGTTGTTTAATAAATGCTCAGTATTAAATGTGGGACATGTTTAAGTTTTTAACATTTTTGCACGTTAGTAGTATTTAGAGATTGCTTTAAGAAATTAACATTTATATCAATTAAACTCTTTGCAAACTTGATTACTTTAATTGTTTGTGATCCTTAATCGAATTCCTGTAATCATTTTCATACATCTTATAAAGTGGTATTTCCAATGAAATGATATAAACAAACAAGCTTACTGTACTGAAAATAATAATTGTGTTAATGCTTGATAATATACTTAGACGTCTCTGTTGGGTTAATTGGCCCATACTATACATTACTGTTACATTAAGTATGGTTTTTCTACTTGTGGAATTACCAATATTATAGTTATTTTAAATAGATCTCTCACATTTAATTCCATTACCATGCCTTAATACCAGTGGATCTATATTTTTTTACTTGGAATATGACTTTTATCTATGATTAAATCCTCAAATTATACCTGTGGTGTTAGGATAAATTTGTGATGCACAATTTCAAATCATGTTTATAGAAGTGCTCTCTTAGCAGGATGGCATACACCTATAGTACTTGTAGAAGTACTTGGCATCTGTGTGCTACAGAGTCAAATCATGTGGTAGGTTTGTCCATAATGTGTGTGGCTTTTAAGCAGTTCTGAATTTACTCATGGTGTTGTATTGTTTCATTGGTGTTTACTGTGTTAAAGTAAGAAAAGATTAAATGTGTTGTTGTATTCAAGAATAAACTAAATTATATTTGTATTTATATGCCTCTCTGCTTGTAAGTTACATGCATACAATAGTTACGGTTTATTGTATTTTAAAATGCATCATATTTGTCTAACAAACAGAATCTTCATATCAACGAAACACACTTGGGACCCATGCATATACGCTGCCCATAGAGGATCCATTTCGAAATCAGGATAGGTCCTATATGGGCAAAATACATGGGGGCAAGTGGGATTTTGCAAACTGCTTTTGCATGGGTCCCATATGGGTAGCCCAAAATGGGGCCTATCTTGGATCAATTCAAAACGCCCATGGGACGAATATTGCAACCCATATTGGAACCATGCAAAATCAGTTTGCATAATCCTACATGGCCCCATATGGGTTGTCCATAGAGGACTAATATCGAAGCCCATATTGGACCTATATGTGTATCTCATATAGGACCCACAATAGGTTACACAACAGTTTGAAAAATCTTACTTGGTCCCATATGGGTTGCCCATACAGGACCCAAATCAAATCCCATATTGGACCTTTATGGGTATCCCATATGGAACCCACTTTAGCTCCGCATGGGACACTTACATGCAACCCATCTTGGACCCATACAAAAACAATTTGCAAAATTCCATTTAGCCCCATGTGGCTTGCCCATACAGGACCCATACGGTAGCTCATATCGGACCCATATGTGTCCAATATGTCCTTGCTGGCTGGGTAGCGTTTAAACTATTTTACACAACAAAGAAAGTTGTAAAGTTTGTGAAATGTCGTTGTCTATGGAAATCAATCATTTGATAACACCTACACGTTTAAAGAAGTTTTGATGTTAGTGTCAAATTCTGGAATGGCCTATTGAAATCGACGTTCGTTGATTGATAGAGTATTATATTATTCACGATATGCAATTAGTGAAACAATACTATTTTGCAAAACAGAATGCAAACATGAATTTACACAAAATAAATTTATTAAAACGATGTATATATACTAGCTTGTCACTATCTGGTCTTTTTTATTATATCAGATGCGGTTGATAGTAAATTATTATTATAGTAGACTTGTTTGTTTGAATGTTCAGTTTATATTAGCAAATTAGTAGTGCTTCATCTCCTTCAAAACATTTAACGATAATGAAAACCCATCAGGGAATGAATATTTGAATAGTAATTGTCATGGATACAACCTCACGTATAATAATTTGGAAATATGCAGTTCGTATCAGTTAGATGATTTAGTTTCGGTGAACAAATAATTTGAATATAAACATTGTGAAACTAAAACTGCATCTGCCAAAGAGAACACTTATTAAAGGGACTTGTTGACAGATTTTTGCATTTTTGAAACATTCCATTGAACGTCTTAACTTGACCAATGCACACATTTCATCTTAAGAGATTAAGAAGTATAGCAAGAAAAGGACAAACGAAACAGAAAACAAAATGTTGCTATCACCGGGATTCGAATCTCAGCTCTGCAAATCAAAAGTCTAACGCGCTACGCCTCGTACAGGACACACGTGACGGTGTATTGTTTACTTCATGTGAGTGATTCATGCTTTTCAAATGTACATCGAAAACAACTGAAAAACAAATTATTTCGCGTTACAAACGTGTTCAATCTATTATACAATTCAACCGGAGATTATTCATTAACAAAACGTTGTTTTCAGTATTTTTCTGTCAGTAGCGTTATTAAGCTCCTTTATATATTTTCTTGTTGAATATCGTACAAGGAAGAAAATTGTCATTTGACAATTATTTAACAAGTCCCGCTAATAACTCAGTAGAACATGACAAAAAACAACAATACAACAATACAATACACAGATATGAATAAAACTGTGGGTGAGCTGTTTACGGAAACTCGAACTGAACACTTGGTCCACAATTCTTTGCAATACATTCAAATTAATATACTATTAAATATGAACGTTTCCACACGTTGTATGTGAATCATGACTCCGAATATTATTAAGCTCATGTATAGTATCATTCCTAAGTATTAAACCATTTGTAATCAATGTGTAAATGTAAAAAATAGTCTCTTTAGTCAATATTTTGAGTCAAGAATAGATTTCTTAGTATTTCGTAGCTCGGCTTCTGAAAGAAATACCAAATCGATAATGGCAACCGTACTTCTTTGGTAATGTGTCAGATATTTAGCATGTTTACTAGATGTGTCATTCAGTTTCTCTATGAACAATAGACCCTTCCACGAAATTAATCTGCAATATTATCCAAGCATCGCACCTGGATATCACCAGTTTAGCCGTTTGACTATTTCATACATAAGTGCAATTGCATACTGTCTGTGATATTCAAACATGCACGTGGTAATGGCTGTGATATTTTATGAACTGATATTAATCCTGTAATAGTAGTTGGGGAGGAGTTTAAAATATTCGTGGCAAAACCCGGATTTAATGTTAAATTTTCGCTAGAAGATAAGCAGTATCAAGAAAAAAGAAAAGAACAACATAGCAAATTGACCCTAGCAATCTCAAGTGTTATTTTATATCGGTTATATTGGTACTGCGACATTTACTAGACAGGCCTTTTGCCATGTCCGTTAAGCATTTATTGTTATTACTTCGGCATAATGTACTGACGTTTCGAGATCATTTAGAATGTAAGACACGTCGTCAGATTTAGCTAGCTACTACAACACACCATCCGAAATTAATCTTCCCTTCTAATCCCATTGTAAACATCATGTTCATTTTAAATTTTGCCTCTGCCATAACATAATTTGCCACTAATTTCCAACATATATTCTTGTAATTTTTAGAAAATATTGTTGTTGTTTTTTTAATCATTGATGTTTTTAAAATGCGATCGCTAACGATATTATTTAGAAATCGCGGTTTGTTTACGAAGTTTTCAATTACATCCGCGTTTGTACCCGCCATTTTGACCATATTAGGTAATGTGAAAAAAATAATGTTTTCCCCTGTTTTATTTTTGGAATTCTAGGTAGCACCCCAAGCCAAGTCCAGCGCACCTTGCAGTGTACATTTTGCTTGCTTTTGCCATTTGTATATTTTTCATGCAGATTTTAGACTATCGGTTGTCGAAGATATCCGTTTTTGACATGTTGTTAAATGCGCTGGCATCGAATTATTTACCGTTTCGATTATCGTATGTTGGTATTTCCCCGCCAATACGTTCACATTGACCAAAAATAGCTGCGCTGACCAAGGTCAGGGTAAGGTATTTCTAGATCGAAACCCTTATTTGATATTTCGACCGAGAATGAATTTCATTAACAATAACACAAATTATGTATGTTATCGTCTTTATTGTTTGAAATATACGCAATTTACTGTTATTGTGAACGTCCGAAGGTAATTGACAAACACTACAAACGATAAATTATTATTATGTTTAATTATATGAAAGTTATCGTTGTCAGATAATGGCCAGTCGAAAGTCAGGCCCGACAGTTTAAACGTTTATTTGCTTTGCCTTGGTTTTGATTTCGATCATTTTGGTTTCTGTTAAATCCCTCCTTCTTCGTATTATTACTTTCCTGATACAAATGGATTATTTTAATTTAGCAAGCCTTTGTACATTATTTCGATTTCTCACAGGGTGCAATCTAAAGTATCATTTCGGCTCGGAGTTTTCTTCTGTTGAAAATGAAAACATTGAAAACGAAATATCAAGTGATGGTCGTGTCGACTTTTTAAATTGTTCTCAAAATCAGGAGGGTCTCCCCTTTTATTAGCTGTATAATGAGTTTGCTGACAGGTGCTTATCTTCCCTTGATGATGAAGAAGATAATGCATCAATAGAAAATGGTTGTGAGTGTCAATCAAAAAGTTTCAAGCATTTTTGTGATATCACAGAAGATGACCCTGAAACAACTTATTTGTGTGACAAACCAACCATGATTGTGGCATGCATCTTGTAAATGGGGCATCCGTGTCTGTGACATAGCTCTACCTTCTTATATTATTGTTGTATGTTCATGATGTTTTATTTCTTGTCTCCTCGGTTTTAATTATTTTTAGTTTCTATTAGGTTTCAGAACTTTCTTTTTTATTTATTTATTTGGTTTATTCGGGAGGACGACTGGCCTAGTCCGATTTGTGTCGATCTTTATATTGTAATTATCAGTTTGTTCATTCTTGCATTTCATAAATCATGGCTTTTAGACATGACGGTAAATCAAATAACTAGAGACCGCATATCTGGAAAATATTAATATTAGTAAAAGATTCAAGTTCCTGCAAAAGGTCTTTACGAATCTTTACATACAATCACAAAAGATTTGGAAAGACTTCATGCAACAATTTTAATACTTAAATAAGAGTAAATCCAGCTTGAAAACGAAGAACAATCTGGAACAGTTTTATCTAGTAGATATAAAAAAAAACATTATCAAAATGATAATGTACCTCCCATGAAGCTGAAACTCCTTTCGAAAATTGAGACTACGTTATGTTTAAAGAAACAACATACTAACTTATTGCAAAATACTTAAGAACAAAAAAAATTGGCGCATGCGTTCTAGTTTGGAAAACATAATAAATCAAAACGAAGCGCTGAATATAAAGCGGGACATTATAATTATTATTATCGATTAGGTTGTCTTGATTGTGTAACACTAATGCTAAAGGACAAGGGTTGCCTATCAAAATGACGTTTGTTAAATTGTATTTGCAAACATAATTATTAATGTCCATAGTTAAAAAATAACGTGCGCGTCATGTTGACATGGGTTTCAAACAACGTACAACTACACGTGGAACGTTCAAACAACGCGTTTTTTTTTTAAACAACGACTTTTGGTCTATTTTATCCCATTTGTTGCCAAATTTAACAATCAGCGCATGTATTACCCAAAATTATTTTGTCAAATAGATACATTATTTTGGTTTGTCTTTTCCAAATCGTTGTTATAGTTTTCGTTACGCATGCGCTATTGGTAAAAATAAAATTGTGTGTTATTATCTACTTTACTATATAAATGATAATTAAGCGTTTTTAACTGTTTACCACTTTGTTTAAACAAGCTTCTTCCAACGGGCAACCATTTGTGATGTTTCATTGTTTTGTTTCGTTATGTTGCCTTTATCATTATTGAAAGGGGAGCAACCTGCGCAAATAGTTGCGCAATGTAACTTAATGTTGCTACTGAGTGCTACTGACTGTTGTATGCAGGACCCAGGTTAAGGATTATTCTATTTTGTAGCTGTGAGTTCCACGTATTGTTACACTAGTTTTCATAAAAATTAAAACAACTAATGGTTGTTGTTTTATGTATTATAAGAAGTTAATAATATTAATAATAGAAGGTAATAAAACAAATATTTCTTTGTCATTCGGAAACAGTCAAATGTTTTTCCTTCAGTACCGGGGTACATTTTGAACTGTTGTCCTCGCCCTAACGGCCTCAGAGAAACACTTCAAAAGTTGCCCCATTTATTTCAGAAAACAAATGACTTGAATTCAGAATTGAATAGTATCTTTCGGCATTTCATCGGTGTATGAATTTATTTGACTCATTTAAATTAGGCGTTATTTTCCCGATAGTTAATACACCGATGAAATGAAGAAAAATATTGTTCAATTCTTATAATTATAACAAAAAGTGGATCTTGAGTACACTTTACTTTAAACTGTCTTAGGGCCGCAACTGACATGTAGCAGCTCAATATGCGTTCACAACTGTATCGTCTGCAGCATCGGCAACCGAAAAATCAGTTTTTTATGTTTTAGAACAATAGTGTATACACCGTGAACGTTACCGCAAAACAATGACGTCATTTCCCAAATAGCGAATGAAAGAAAGCATCGTAAAGTTTCGCTCAGAACAATGACGTCATTTCGCAAATAAAGAATGAACAAGTTATGGAGTACGATTAGGGTCTTTAATATATTCGAGAGCATCATGCTCATAGAAACGAGCATCATGCTCGTAAGGTGGAGCATCATGCTCAATGAACGAACATGATTCTCAGTAAACGAGCATCTTGCTGTTTCGGCCGAGCATCATTCTGATCAGATCGAACATCATGCTCGTGAGTTCGAGCGTGATGCTGGTTTTTGGAGCATCATGCTGGCTTAGGCAATAAAGATCCTCTTCGTACGGCCTAGTACTATTGAGCATGATGCTCAATGTACGAGCATCATGCTCATAGGTTCGAGAACGATGCTCGATAAACGAGCATGATTCTCGACCTAAAGAACATTATGCTCGTTTATTGAGCATCATGCTCGATCTTATCAGCGAACATGGTACTCGTAAGACTTAGCATGATGCTCAATAGGCGAGCATGATACTCGATTATAGGAGCATGATGATCGATTTTAGGAGCATGATTCTGTCAAAGATGTAAAAGACCCTAATCGTACTCCATAAAAAGTAGTACGCTCATGATTAACAACAAGGTAATTTGCATACCCAGCCGCTTTATCGCGGTATGAATGACATGTAATGTGATCGGATTATCCAATCAGAATGCAGCGTTAGCGTGACAATGCAAAAAGTTGTAATTATAATTATGTCAATGAAATATTAGCAAAATGGTGCATATGTATTTGAACATGAAATGTGTGTACAGTAGTTAAACCAAACTAATCACAGTGATGGCATAAATCACGAGTTATGCGTATGAATATTGTGTTATAACTGCATGTATTGTTTTAGTTTTTTTCTCTATTTCAGCCCTAAGTTTGCAGATAAAAGAAATATATCACGAGGTTGTTATCGAATGTACGGAGCTAAGGAGATGTCGTTCATGTTTAAAAGCTTTGAAACCAAAGAAGAGACATCAACGGCAGATTGTTATTCTTTTAATCGCGAATGTTATTTGTTCAATGAAACCTTTTCGAGATCACTCCATGTAATTTACACATAAAATGTCATGATACTTATTTTTAAAGTACGGAACGCTTACACATATGGCACTTACACATGCTACGAAAGATATACGAACGACAGTGAGAACATTGAAGTTAAAGAGCTTGTAAAAAGTAAGTATGAAACATCAGTATAAACATAAATATTATTTATTACAAGCGTTATCAAAATGTTGAATTACTTGACGTAATATGCAACTGTGTTATTGGTAACACATTTAATGCACTTAAATAAATGTTGTTTGCGTACTT
Organism: Congeria kusceri; assembly: GCA_027627225.1. NCBI lineage: Eukaryota > Metazoa > Mollusca > Bivalvia > Myida > Dreissenidae > Congeria > Congeria kusceri. The sequence goes on along the minus strand of JAPFQT010000638.1, from coordinate 20,062 downwards.
CATTTTTAATTTGACGGGCGCCAACATAGCATTTTAGTCACTTAGTGAATGCATTGCTTAAATTGTTTTATTATACCTGCCGGATATTAAAGATTGAAGACATACTTAACCTTCATGAATTGGAAAAGCAAGAATCTCTCCGTATATAGTGCAACGATATTACGTTCGTGTGTGTTAATTGCTAAATCAGTGATCAAAGACAATATCAAATGTGTGATAAGCCTTATTTTTTGTGCATACTGGTGACCATCGCATTTCTGTTAATATTGTTGTCAAAAAACAAAATTGAATTCTGGATTGTATATATTTCTGTTGCATGTAACAGCTTATATTCAGCACTTTGCAGCATGTACTTGCGTTTGACTATACTTTTTGTACACTTTATAAAACGTACAGTTTTATTGTGTATATATGAATGCAATCATATAGTGCATTTGTTACTTGGAAGGTATGCGTATAACAAATCAATATAATAAAGAAAATGCACAAGGGCATCAATATTTATGTGAAATGTACATGTTTTACCTGGATAAATGTAGTAAACATATGGCAATTGTGTATTAGAGTTGTGAATTTGTTGATTTAATTGATTTATGTTTACATATTGTATATTTATTTCACGTCTCGTTGCATCGGCAATTCGTGTTTAAGTATTTATGGTATAAACACATCCAACATTGACTAGAGTCTCATTATGAATTTATCGGTATTTTCTGTTATCGAAAACGTTTTCTATCAAACGGTATTATGATGCTATATCAGTGGCATTATATAAATAACTAATAGCTGAGAAGGTGATATGAAATATATCAACCCAAGAGAAATGTTATATCAACCTCGACAGCCATGTGTTATTTAGTGCATTATACCGAACAAACTGTTTTAAGATATTTACACGATAAGTTTAACACTTATCCATACAGTAAACACGTGCAGTCTAATGACGTTATGTTGCTCGTTTTGATGACGTCATTGTATGTGTGCCGTGATCCATATGAGTATTGCAGTGTTACCTATACTACATGTATATTTTATAATAAACATTGATCAAGTCCATTCTGAACGCTTCATTTACATAACATATTTACTTTCGCTAACGTTTCTATTGGCGCAATGATGATGCCGATTTCAAAATTCGACATTCTAATGACAATGCGGAATCAAATTTAACTGGGTGACTTGAAAAAATATCCCCCTGCGACACTGTGACAATACTTTGGGTGTATGGACAAAATACACAGAGCGGTCACGTGAGGAATTATGATATAAGTTATACTATTTGGGAAAGTTGCCTCGCCGACATGTTTACAAATCATGTGATTTTTGTCAGACGGTCGGGCTAATCTAGTTACATTTCGCAATTCTCTCAAAACCAAGTTTAAAAATATGTTGCAATTTGAACTAGTTAACACTGACCACAGCTGTGAAGTAAGAACCGCTTTACAAGCAGAAACTACTTGTGGAAACGACACCTTTGTGGCTTGCTTCATCAACCTCTGCGTAATTCAGGATTCTATAGAGATTGACCGCTTGCAATGTGCAGTGCCTGAAAACTGGCTTTCGATAATGCAGTAACTGTCCGTAATTATGGTAAGTACGAGTACATATCATGTTATCATAACTCAACATTGTTTACAAAACAAAGGCTGTCGGCAATGCATGTTCATATTTGAAGAAATAATATTATGGAATATATTTAGTTAGTTTGTTTGGTAGTTGGATACTATTAAAATAAAAAAACGGCTTAAATTAATATAAACTTCAACATGTTTGGTTATTCTGTAGAGTACATATACGATGAAAAGCCCGATGACCAATACCAAGACACTTTCACAATAATTGAAGACACGTATATAGATACTAAACGTGTAATTAAATTATACAGACAGAAGTGATGTGATAAACGGGTGTATATAAAACTAGTAAATCAGTCAAAGAAACAAAATAGCAGTGCATGACTTTTTTCACCCATTTCGACATATATCTTGTCATTGCAGTTCCTGCAAGGTTAACTTGTGTTTACTATTTCTTAAAACTAGCATTTTTGTCGTATTGGCTACACAAATCAAACCAAACTGTGAATATCTTAGTAGACTGTTGGCGTGACGCGGAAAAGAGAAACATATTTGACAATATTGTAATACAAATGAAACATTGTTTGAATGAAATTTAAGTTTCAATAAAGGAAATTCGAAATAATTATTATACTCTCTACTTTCGTGATCTTGGTATTCGCTGGTATTTGATCTCGTTAACGATGGTAATCCAAGTGTGTGAGATCACATGACCAATATATTTGGAGCGCTAATAATAAGGCTTGCTTCTATTTTAGCAATATTAAAGCAGCAGTCCAGAAATATGTTATTAAAAATATTACTTTGCAGAAATCGTTTCTAATGGACATCTTACCGATAAAAATACGGTACAATAATAAAGTTTTGGTAGCATTTTATCGTACAATTATCTGCATGCGATAGCTGGCTATGCCTCTGGAGTAAATCAGCATGTACATTAGTGTACATTAGTGTATATTCTATTCGTACCAAGCGTTTTCGAACAGAGCCATTTTAAAATGCCTTTCGTGAATAAGAAACAGTTTTCAGTCGAATACATGTCATTAACGTTCATTAGAATCAATGCCAATTTAAGATGTATTGAATTATATTCTATGGACTGCGGCTTTAACATGACAAATAGTAAAATTTTCTTATTGAAGTTTATTAATTAAAACACATAATGACGCAATGTCATATGAGTGTTCCAAGTAATAACTCAATCAAAATCAAGGATTTAAAATACCCAATATATTAATTGAATTAAAAGAATCAAAGGCTATCATAAATTATTATATGTATTTATTGGGATCCCGAGTCTCAACTCCAGGACCAGTGCAACGATGTATATCATGCAAACAGTCGCTCATTCCATTGCACGAAGACGTTACTTTCACCTTCCACGGATCTGCTAACCCACTGCCTTTCCCATCCAAATTAACCTGGTTAGAATGCGTGATGGAGATGAATGTGTTGATAAAAATACTGCACCAAAAGAGGTTTTTAAAACTTTCATCGCGTAATTGCATGCTCTATAATGTTTTAGACGACATTAGCGAAGGCAAGTCAAGTTGGTAAAACAAACGTATAGGGAGATGCGCGATTTTTTTACACAATTATTTTGTTTTTCGTTTATTGCTTGTTACGATTTTGTGATAACAACGGCATTTAGTGAATAATTACAAAACATAAACACTTATTCTTTGCAACTCTACAAAAAACAAAACAAATAACAACCGCAAACACACACATATACACACATAACAAAACAAATAACAACTGCAAACACACACATATACACACATAACACGAATTATCTGTCCGTGTGGTCATTATAAATTCGGCTTTTTGTAACACCCATAACATGCTCTCTGAAACATCTTGTTATATTGTGAACAATTTCACATGGAATATACATATTTGATGTGTAGTTTAATATGTGATATCATTATTTAATAAACGAAGTAAGCAGTTATTTCTTCAAATTATGGATTATGTCTGATTGCCTTCATTTCACTTCTTTCTGCTTGAGTTCTGACGATGTCTTTTATGGATGTAAATAATTGAGAACGTGTTAACCAGTTCTATATATATCAACCTGGTAATGCACTGGAAACGGATGGTCGCTGGATCGAAGATATGGAGGACATTTGTTAAATGCAGTGTATGATCGTATTTCATTTCATGCGTGGTCTTAGAAATAATATTGTCACGATTGGCGCAGCCAAGAGTGAAAATATCTAGTTTCTATGACCAGGAATGAAAAACAAAATACGATCTTATTTGTATTAAACAAATATTCTTTTATTTCATGCTTTTGAACAATTAATACAAAAAAATGCGCGAGATATGCTGAAGCGTCACACGTTTTGTTTATAAGGACGTCAAATTTCATAAATATGACGTCAATATGATTCCAAAATTGTCGATCACTGTTGTGGTTCGAAAATAGTGCCACACTTACTGAGTCGTTGGCGCTTAATTATATTTGTATTGAATGTTATTATGTGTTTTCTGTAGTTTAAAAAGGCCGATGTTTACACTAACGATTAGGGTCTTCGTGAACATACTTTCAAAAAATAAACATAAAAAAGGGAATTTTACAAGTAGTTCCATATAACCAAGAGTGAAATAATCAAACGTTATCATTTTACTCGACCAAGCAGGTGTTTCTACTATAGTTTTGTAGTCCAGTCCGTAATATCGATGGGCGATCTAGTAGATATTGATATTGTTAGTCCTTATATAAAAAGTATTGTGCTATACGCATTTAGTTTAAGATCCAGCGAGTGTACACACATTGGACGTCGAAACACTTAAGGCGTGCCAGTTGCCACTCTGACTGAGAACGGCGCTGCATATTGCACTCTGTCTGTGTAAGTTACCCTGTACTTTTGATGCGGATACTATCGACAGTATAGCAATGGTCGTTAACGGTGACCACGAAGTACTGCCAGCAACGAACAGACGTCTTCTAAACGTTGGCCGAAAGAGAACGTGGTGTTTTATGAGATCCTTCATAGTAGCCAATACCATTTGACGACGTGTCATTCAAAGACGGTTAGTTAAACTGATATGATGACGTTTGTTACATTTTTCATTGGCAACATTCTTCAAATAAATAAATAAATATAGTGTTTGTTATAGTTGTAAACCATCTGCTGCTAAAACAGTTCAAATACTTGTGTATTCAATAATGCGTTTCAGATAAAAGTAGGTTTGACTCTATATTTGAGCATGCAACTGTTTTCTATGCCAATAACTGTCTGAAGATGTGATTTTGTTTTCAATTCTTTTCGACGATATCAAGACTTGATATTGTTTCATAATTCGTTATTACATGTAGTGCACACGTAAAAAATGCTTATCTATATAAATACATAAGCTTTCAACTACGCCTTGTTTGAAAATATATTTTGCAAAGGGGACATTAGCGAAAAATTAGAAGTAGATACCGTGTAATACTTACACAACCAGAATACAAAAGAATACATACATACATTTATGCATATGCATGTGATACAACTTTTTCTGGATATTCACTACAACACGTCTTTTGTTCATACTAGTATTAAATGCAGTGATTATTATGGTAGTTGTATTATTGGTAGATAGTACAACCTGGTCGTGACGTCTCCTGCTAAAACGTCCCGAAACCCTTGTAACATCGTGAAACGCACCGTAGGTGTCATACCAATCGCAATGATTCTTGTTGAAATTGGCAAATTTGCACGTTGTTAAACAAAATGTAATCACTAACAATCGAATAAAACAGTGCAACGGCGCTTGCTATTATATCATACGTTTATTTTCACAGTAAGCACCTGAAGTACAATTAAACAGAACAGAACAGAACATACATTTTATTAGCGACTAGTACAAAGTACATCGTCAAAAACAATTCAAAACAAATAAGCAAATGTCATGAGATAGTTTGAAAAGTCACAGAAAGTAGACACGATAATTAACAATATAATCTATTGGAAAAAACAAATAAACAAATACCATACGCAATTTGTGTTAAGAGGGTGAACCAATCAACTAAGAGTAGTAAAAATGGATCTTCTAAGAGCCAAAGCATGTTTTATAAATCTAGCAGTGTTAAGTAACACAGTCCTATTAGGCGTATTTTGTAGTTCAAGACATTTAAACATGGATGGTTTTTTATAATAATAATTAGATATTTATTTCTTTCTTAAATCTTCAAATGTAGGGCAAATACATATACAATGAAATTCATCTTCAAGGTCATTTTTGTGACATAACAAACAACAACGTTAATTTCTTTCGATTCTATTCTACTATAACGACCTGTTTGGATTCGCATAGGATGTTCAGACAGTCTAAGCCTATTGACGAAACATCTTAAATTATTTGTCAAAGTGTCAAGATAATCTTCATACTCAACTCTTTGTTTAATGTGTTTATAGTTTACAAGCACAGCGTTTCTTTGTATTCCCATTGACCATTCCTGAATAAATACATCAATAATTTGTTGCTTTAAAACTGGAAGAAACGAGGCTACATCAACATTCTCACAATTTTCAAAAATATATGAAAAACCTTAATCGTTCAACAATGTTCTGACATTGGAAACCCAATTTGTTAGCCCTTTCTTACAATCTAAAAGAGCTTGGTTGCACACTGTGTTCAATATAATATTATCAGTGTTAAATAATTTAAACCAATATTTCATTATTTTTACATATCTTGAAACATAAAAAGGATAACGACCTAATTCCCCATAAACACCAACTGAAGAACCATTTGTTTTAAGTTTTAAGATTTGTTTACAAAATTTAAGATGAATTCTCTCTATTTCCTTTGACTTTGAGCACCCCCAAACCTCAGAAGCATATCCTAAAATTGACCCAACAAAAGCATCAAAGAACTGGCATAATAGTTTGGGCTTCAATTTATACTTTTTACAATTACCAAGTACAACATTTAATGCCTTTATAGCTTTTCCAGCTAGATACTCTTGGTTAAGATTAAAATTACCCGTGTAATTAAACACAGTACCCAGATAGTTAAAATCATTTACCACCTCGATTTGTTGGTCGTTATATAACCAATGTTCGCTTGGCAATAATTTTCCACGTTTTCTAAATACTATTATTTTCGTTTATTGCTCGTTTACTTTAAGACCCCATTTATCACAATATGTTTGCAAACAATTCAAATTATCATGTAGCCCACTTGGTGTTTGGCAAAAATTGCCATGTCATCAGCAAACAACAACAGTATAACAACAATATCATCGAGAAGCAATCCTGACTCGACATTATTTTGCAAATATAATTCAATATCTTCGACGAATAAAGAAAATAATACATTAAAGTCACAAAGTTTGGCATACTTTGTAAATTATAAGTTATTATAATCTCCATTTCTTGTCTGTTTCTGATGAACGTTTTAAATAAAAAAGTTTCACATGACTATTGGCGGCGCGTCCTTCCCCTGTTCCTACTATCCGATGCATGGTTGTAACGACGGTTACCCCTGAAATATGACAAACAACAACCATTACCATTATCATCAGGTGTTTTAACATATTTGTCACAAACCGCGAAATGGTACATGTTTGCACCTTTCTTGAAATAATAGGTAATGTTTGCTTTCGTCACACTTCAAACCCCAATTAATCACCTGGTGTAACTGAATCCTCAAGGTGTTACAATAAGTCTCTTCTCATTCCTCGAAATATGAACACTCAACATACACACTTCATTGCTTTTGTTTTTACAAACCCGATAAACTCGTTAGTTTAAAGCAATACTATTTAAATAAAATACACTTAATGGAATTTGCACATGGATATGTCAATGTATGATTCTCCAACACGCATTTAACTGTAATAGTATTTCGCGATTGAAAGGTGGCATATGTTGAGCACTTCTCACGATACGTTTGTACAATTCAGGTATTCATATATTGAATTTTATACTGACCTCGTCTATGCAGTGACGGTATTGATACATGAATATTGAGGATACGTCAAGTAAACGTCTTTTTCTCTACTTAAAATAGCTTTACCTTAATATTGGACTGCTGTGACCTAAAAAAATCGATACATTAATTTACAGAACAAATTGCGTGTCTATTGGCAATCTAGAGAACGACAAGGATTTCTATATGTATTATACTACTATGTACATTCCAGATTGATATACAGCTACCTCATATAGTTTTATATTTGATCAGGCAGCTAGCATCTATTATAAGTTAATGTAATGGTGTACGGCATTTACTGGGAATAAACACAAACATAAACACTTTATTGATGTAAACCTCAAGAAAAATCTACCAAAATTACAGAAATAGTACTAACTTTAATATGTATAATAATTGACATTGATATTGATCGATTTCAAGAATTTAGAAACCAGTGGTACGATAAATATACTAACATGTTTCTGCCTGGACTTGTGTAATACGTCAGGTTCGGCACGAGTACAATAACGGTTTGGTAAGACTCGCTTTTATGTTCTTTTATGTCACACCGGATATAGTACACAAGACAAGTAACATATTATCTATGTATCACTTGTAAAATACATTACTAGCTTAACACAATTGAACCTCCAGCCGAAGAATAATTTCCTCTAACTTTATTGATGGTAATTTAAAAATGCTTATAAAGCAGTATACACGCTTGGAAAAACTTGAGAAACAGTGGACGGTCCAACGAATGGCTAAATATATGTGTTCATACCGTTCATGCTGACTGCGTTTGCCGTCGAACTGACGGCATCTGTCATTGGAATATCTAAACGAATATGTAAAATAGACAGTACCAAGGGTCATTCGCTTACTAGCAAACACTTGGCAATGCAACTGTTTTACAAACATAGTATACAAGTCCAAAGAATATGTATCTTGCATATCGTAAATTGATACTGAATGTATTTTAGAATTTATTAATATATCCATTATAAAAATTGTTCAGTCGACTGTAAAACGACATGATGTATGAATGACATTTTTGTAACATGTGTTTTTTACAACTGATGCTCAAATCATTTCAATATTTGGAATAATTTGGCAGAAATTATGCTTCGGTGCATTTTCTTTCGTTTAGAAGTAAGGGTTTATAAGTAAGGATTTTTTGGTTTCATTTAATTGTATTAAGCCATTAGACTATGGATAAATCGAGTTTTAAAAGTGACATGATTAGCCCTTATTCCTCAGATACCATTATATTTATCGACACCGTTTTTTTTCTTCACAAAATGCGCTAGTTTAATAGCGCTTTCCGTAACCTGACTGTCTGAAAATATATGCATTTTATGTAGACATCGTCTTAAAGTAAATACAACCACAAAATCATGTTATACAAGCAAAAATCTCACCATTTGAATGGGCTACTTTCAGGGCAAACGTATCCCTATCTTGAGTTTACCAGCAGTACCACTACCCCTTTTCCATCGATATACACTAGATTTTTTGAACTTTAAATGAACAATATTTCATTAAAATTGAGATTAAAATAGATGGCTCTATAAGTTTGCAAACACCAATAGTGCGTGCAAAAGCCTAGGATGACGCCATAACCCAAACAACAACAAGAAACGGTATCGAAAGACGCTTGCTTTTTATGGGATATAGCAATGGCTGACATGTTCTAGGTGCAGCTATTTATTTACATAAGTTATATTCTACAGATTCTGTATTTTAAAATTAAAACTATATATTTTTTTCGTATTTTATATGTTTTAAAACAAGCATGATCAAACATATTTTTATGTACGATTTCATAGTGTGATTAAGAGAAACGGTAACTAAAGAGCATATCATATATCGTTTAGAACTAACAGTACCGCAATTTAAATTTCGAACCGTTGCCATATTTATACAACACTCACTTGGTTACGTTCGAGCGACTTTCTTCCAAATTCGTGTTCCTTGTAACGTTGGAACGTATATAACGTATCGTAGTGAAGACCCATGAAAACATACAACCCTGCTTTATATATATGTCTACATATTTCTGATATACAAATTTGGACATCAAATCAGTTACTAGCCTATCATTTGTAATCGTGTACACCAAATAATTATATTTAGCCAATGCGTGTTCTAAATGGTACATGTTTAAGATGTTTCAAGTGCTAATACTGTTATACGCGTCAAAGCATTAGCACAAATAAACTATTTAACAAGATCGAAAGTTAACACAAAGTGAATTTCGGATTCGAATACGCTTACGTTGCGCGTGTACGACTTCGACTACAACAACCCCTAAGCAAAGTATTCATAGATAACCGTTGTTGTGTCTCAGAAGAATTTAAACACCATCATTATGGCAGGCCATGCTAAGTTTAAAGCTTTATCTAATATACTTTCCTCCTCCAATTAAGAATGCCAAGATGATCACACCACACGTTATAAGAGCTAAAATATACAAAAAATGATCAGCAATATTTACTAACCACGATAAATATTAGTGCAACACTTACATATCATAAATGCATATTATCAAAAAATGTAAGATGAAATAATGCGGTCTAAACGATGTAAACACACTCGAGCGATGTAATCACCTACAATAATAAATGTTTTAACTACAATGTTACCATTTGTATAGTGTACGCAATCACTGCAAGATGTTGCATCTAAACTAAATTCGTCAATTGTTACGACAGCTCCGTAGCTGTTGTTGTACATGTCATAGCAACTGTAATTCCCATATTTGTCTTCGTTGAGCTGCTTTATTATTACAATTCCACCATGTTACGTAAATACTGCTCTGAAGTTTTCTTCAAATGTTTCATTCAAGACGAAACAACCTTTTTGCAGCATACATACATGAAAATGAAACATCCGTATGGTAAATGCAATCAATTACATCTCTGTGTCCTATTACGATTGTCACTTGAACCAGTTGTAGATTATCGTGGCCTGAAAGGGTAATATCATTGCTAAAATGTTAATCATACTATAAAATCCAGTTTTAAACTGAATAAAAAATTGAATGCAATGTTAGCACATTGACAACATGTTAAATAATAATTCGCAAAACAAATACTGCACTGCACATTTTTGTAATATATTACGATCTGTATAGTGGTCGGCACTTTATCAACTTGTATTTCTATTACATTCCGTTGAATAAGTTATAAAATGAATATATGAATATATTACTTGTAAGTTGTCCTTTAGCAGAACCATACGCCATCAAACATATACAAATCGTGAGCAGCATGACCTGCAACATCCATACTTAACACATAAAGTAATGAAATGAAGTAACTGTTGTACATACAATTGATAATATGGACCTAAATTTTGATATGACACATTATCATATTCTATCGAGTACAACATTCGGTTACAATAATATAATGACATTTTTATCTGTAAATTGTCAACTGTTATGACTTTCAATATTTTATGTACAACCTGATTGCATCATAATAGTCGTGTTTTTAAATGTTGATAATTTAGATCAATATTTATACGCTTATACTGTTTTTATTCAGCCTCATTATTATCTTTAGTCAATTGGTGCTATATTTTCTAGTTACTTCATTTCGATGTGGTATAAAATAAGGGTCACTTACTCTATTCAAAATTTGATGCATGTAAATGTATTCCCACAAATACTTACACAATATTTTTAATGTGTCATAAACAGTTTAATATTTTGTCTTCTTTTAATGTGTTAAACATTTATTTACCATTTTATTGAACGTGTATGGGCCCCATTAGCCATATTATTGGTGTATGAGGACACTTAGCCATATTATTGACATCTCTCAATAAATATATGCGATTTATGATTTTTCTCAATATACTGCACCAATCTTCAAAATAGCCCACACACTTCAATAAAGTTGTCAATTTCATTAATTGAACATATTATTGACCATTTTATTGAACGTATGGACTACTTTAGCAAAGACATGGAGTTCATGTTTCGGTGACTGAAAATGTTTTATGAATATGTTTGTACCATATAGCGTCTTTATACAAAATTTCTCATTTCGGCCATCAAAACCACAAACTCTGAATCACATACTTCATCTCACGCGCCATTAAACATTTCTCGAAGTCGTATGATAGTATTACATTTAGTATTCTTATCTTTGTAATACAAACAGCCCATAACAAAACATTTCATTTACATCTAATAGACGGACCACTCTATACCATATTTACACGTGTTTTGAATATATATGATACAATTAAATATTACATACCGGTACATTACATATTCGTTGCTGATGGATTCACACTTAAATGGTGTTTTAAGATTTTGTTTTTATGATAACCAACAATGGCAAATGGCATAAACATGAATTAATTGCCACACACACACACACACATACACGCATACACACAATACACAATCTCTTGTCAGCTTTTCTTCGTGTACAAAGTACACTGGTCCTTGCCTAACCAGTCGGTCTACCTGTATTAAATTGATAATATTCACACACTATTACACATATCAATCAATTTTTATCCCCTTTTTGATATAGACAATAATACGAAAGTATATTTAGATAATTAGCTTAAGACGGTACTTAATCTTCATCATGCCGTTTCATTCTGAAGGTGATGGTTTATGATTGAAAGGTAGTCCTGTTATTGTTGTTACACTTAAACTCCGGATGCCTATTTTTAGAAAATTTGGGATTCCACACTTAATTTTATTCGGAAATTCCTATTTTAATGGAATTTCCTTAGGTCATATTTTTAGCATATTTGGATTGCACTTTCAATTACCGCCCCGGTTGTCTATACTTTCCGTCAAAGCGCTGAACGCACTAGAGTTGTTCTATATTGCAAAACACTGCGTACTTGCAAGTGTTAACAGGAATATTGTGTAAAACATCATTTGGCAGTTGTATAGTATGTATCAAGAATAAAATTTAATGACTCATCAAATATGTCGATTATGTTTCTATTGGGAACTTATGAAAAATACTCTAATAATTATATCAATGTTTATAGGCGAGGATAATAAAAATAAATGAATACAATTCTTGGATACTAGCCAGAACAATACAAAACGCATTACTTATGTAATACTAGGTTCCCACTATCGTGCGATCCGTCACGAACGCCGCGATTGACCACTCGTAGCTTATCGTGGTATTTCTCTGAGATTTCATGCTTGGATACGATGTATTGCGCTCTGTTGCGATCGATCTGGTCGCGATTTGTCAAGTACAGGTGTCACGATCTGTCACTGTCTAATCTCCAATTCAGATACGATTAAATACGTTCCGTTAGGATTGTTTCGGTCGGGTCCACGATTGGGTCGATCTGACACGATCATCACGATCGAGTTTCCCGAATTAGGACGTTCTCTTACGAACAGCTAAGTTCCGATACGCTTATAACAACTAAATGCGCTCCGTTACGATTCGATACGATTGTGTTCGCAATGTCTTTCACGGTCGTGATCGATGGAGATCACGATTGGAGTTACGACTGGACACGAATGATATAAATTCAGCCCGACTGACTATTTACTTCATTGTTTCTAAAGGTCGCAACGCATCTTAACAGAGCGTGGTGCTTTTTTTTGTCTGCGATCCATCCCGATGACCTCGATTTGGATGCACGCTTAGACACGATATGTCGCGCTTTGTTACGATGCAAAAAGATCTGATACAATGATCCCGATGGATATTGATCGCAGTTGATCGTGTTAATCGTAGAGAATTTTTGAACCGTTCAAAATGTTTATACGACACGATTGCCACGATTGACCTCAAGATCTGTTAAGATATGATAAGATCTAATACGATTACCATGATTGGTCCATTATGAAGACCACGATCTCAATCGTGACGCGAATCGTGATATTGGGAACCTAGCATAAAATGACAGTATTACCACACACACAATAGAAAAATAAAATGTAGAAATAACGCCACTAATTCAAACGTGCGAAAAACAGACTGTGTAACTTACGACAGCTTATTACTCTATAAGAGTATTATATAATAAACCCCGCAAAACCTGTTAAAACGTCCTGTATTTTATTGAAAATGAAATTTTCTGCTGGGTAAGAAACATAATGAGCCAAATTCTCTGTCCGATTTTCAATAGCGTGATTTTTTCTGGGTTAAGAAAAATGGAGTAGATCAAAACAATTGCTATCACTGGGACTCGAACCTGCGACCGTCGGGGTCAAAACAGACAAGCGTCTTAACCACTCGGCCATCAGGACTTTCGAATACAAGTGCATTTTTAACACTGTGTAAGTGATACACGACTTTTCTAAAGTACCGCGGACCAGCGTTACAAACGCTTTGTAATTTTATCCGTTTCAAATGATGATTATTGATAAACGACACAATTTCGTCAATGTATTTTCTTCTCAGGAGTGTAATTTCGCTTGTATATACGTTATATATTTTTCTTTTTGAAATCTATGGCAAAAAATCTTAAAATCGTCAATTTTCCAATCTGTAAACAGGTCCCTTTAATTGTACGTTTAATTATTATAATTCGTCAGAAATAGGACACCAGAAGTGAGGAAACGCAGCGCAAAATTACTTAGTGTTAGCAACTCCCTTTTACGTCGGACTCAAAGCAATTCCGCACAATGCTTGTCGATCATCTTTTCGCGGTACATGTAAATTTACAAAAAAAAATGGACAAGTTTCAGACGTTTATTGTGTGTATAATTGCTACCAATACTGTGTTTACATGCTATCAGAGCGTTGTTCCTTGTGAGAGCAGTGGTCTAGTGGTAGGACGCTGGCTTTGGGATAGTGAGGTCCCTGGGTCCACTGGAATTTTTCTGAGCAAAAACATTATCCCAATAGTGCTTCTCTCCATCTAGGTGCATAACTGGGTACCTATGAGGGAAATGACCCAATGTGCCGTGGCTGCATACTGCGCCGAGTGTTATGAACCGAACCTTCTATTTCACCATTGTCCGTATAACCATTCATTGCAGTGGGCCTGATCATTTTTTAGAAAAAAACTTGGAATATCACAACGTTTTGTTTTGGAAATAAAAGCGACATAATTTTGATTTATTTATAACCGATCAGGATCTGACGGGGCTTAAGTTAAGCAGACTTTGGATGTTAACGTTATCATGGTTGCTATGCTTGACAATTTTTTTGCGTATTTACTGCCTTTTAGTATTCGATTTCCCTTTAAACCAAAATATGCAAGTAAATAGAGTAAAGACAAGGGCCATACAGTATTTGTTTGTTATTAAGCGGCGGTGTAGGGCAGCAGCTAAGAACAAAATAACCGTTAATTGTGCCTTTTAGTAAATTCCAAAGTTTAAATCATCCAAGTTGGATCTTGAGCACATGCGATTGACGGAAGCTTAGAATATTTTATTCTTAGTTTTTGTCATGTTTTCTGTTTATTAATATTTTTGTATATAAATCATCTGTTATGATTTTAAAATTAGGTTTGACAGGTTAAATGTCTACACTTTTCCGCTTTTATGGCAATTTTAAAATTTGCGACTATTTCCTTAGAACGTAAATACATCGCGAAGACATACACATGAGAAACACATATATTATTAGGGGACATATTATACAAAATATATATATAACTAGTTACGACACATACGGATTTTGGGTCAGTTTTGCATGTTTCGCCCGTTTTTTCAAAATCGCCCTGCATCTACGTTTAAAGGGTTTGTGATACAGTGATGAGAAGGGGTACACAGGGATGTCCATTTCCGTGTAGTCAACAATCAATTGTACACTCATTGCATAAGTTAAAATAGTCATAGCATTATACAATTCTGTATTTTTTTTGCAATTGGTCTCTTGCCATAAATAAAGGACCTCGGGCTGCTAATAAGAGTTCTCTCATTCTGTCGCAACTGGAGTTTCGCTTTGTTTATATTTATTCACAAGGACTTACAAGTACAATAAAATTTATAAACCAAAAGGCAACTTTACATGGTCGATCGTACACAGTTTTCATAAAAACACAAACCAAGTAACATTCATTTTAACAATCAATTTCCGCGTGATTGACACGATATGACTAAGAATTTATAAATCAGTAGAATATGAAACATACATGCTGAAGAATTGAGAACTTGAAAAAATAATGAAACAGGACATTAATGTTCTGCTTTAATTTAAATCTTCATGATAAAATTTATTATTTAACGACGAGCCATACGAATGCTTACTTATCAAAATTCATTATGCATGTGAACATTATATGTTGGATTGCTTTTTATATATTCGCTTCTGGTAAGTTGATGTTTCTTTATTAAAATTCAATTAATTTCATATTGCACTGCGCAAACCAATGTGTCGAAACGAATAATAACTTTTTTTTTTATCCTTTCATATACGTAAATATGTCACAATAGAACATTGTAATATTTTGGATTATATTAACTACATGTACATGACCATATTTTATTTAAAAACAAAACGTATTTATACTATTTCAGTGGCATCGGATATAAAACTCACTAGGAAAATCGCCTCCACGACACGTCTACTAATCACGTGCTTTTGGTCAGACGATCGGGTGAATCTAGTTCTATTTTTTCGCAATTCTCTCGATAACACGTTTCAAAATGCCTTGCAAATAGTAAGCACTGATCGCAATTGTAAAGTAAGGACCGCATTACAAGCAGAATGCAGTTGTGGGAACGGGACCGCCGTAGCTTGTTACATAAACGTAAAGCAGGATTCTATAGCAGTGGACCGATGGCAATGTGCATTGCTACACAATGGAAAGCTTGGTTTTAGTAACATAGTGACTGTCAATAAAGATGGTAAGACATAGCATGTTATCACCAACATCATTTACAAATTAAACATGTGTATGCCTTGGCAAGCTATCGTGGAGTAACAAACATAGTAGTCTATATTAAGTTCGTTTGTTGTGACAATTTTTTTTTTAATGATAATGGACAGAAAGTTTCGTTGTTAATATAACACATACACAACACATAATATTGATGGCTATCTTTAAGTATTTAGAAAGCTGCGTAAAATAACACAGTTTATTATATTTAAGAGTACGAAGATGCGCAGAACCACGAACATTCCGAACAAAATGGTAAGATTGATTAGGAATATTACAGGGATAATATCTACGAAAAAATGATATCCCATGATAAAATAAATGACATTTAATAGAATTGCACAACACCAATGTATATTATTTAAAGAACCATTTGGAAGTAAGAAGTAAAAGTCATATTAGTCGTTTGAATAATAGAAATTATATTTCTACATTCGTATGGAACAATTTATATTTAGTTTCGAGATGTTCTTTCATTTATCTACCAAAAACAGATACACGTCGCTTATACGTCGAGTGGGCGTTGCATTACATTATATTCTATCGATGCTGTGTCATTGTCGATATCTATTTTGAGACGTTTTATTTTCGTTTTCTAACAAAGTCATTCAAATAAACATCGGTTATTTAATTTTATTTATAGTAATAAAAACGAAAAATCCGTACGTTTGTTATTTCTTAACAATCAATACACATGATCATAATAAGTTAATGGACCTTTAAGTTATAAATTAGTAAAATGTTACAATTATGTGCTTGTTGATAAGAACAAAAAAGGGCGTTCTGAACATAAATAAAGAAAACTATGGATATATCAGACCCAGACCGTTTTAATTTCAGATTTGGAGCCTTTATGTTTGCATAGTCCGTTTTATATAAAGGGCTTTGGAATACAACCACCGTTTTTACAATTTACAGAAATAAATTATTTGTGTCACGCGAGTAAAACTATAAAATCGTTGGTACAATTATAATAGTCAGAACAGACCCCGTGTTGACAAAGGATCAATTACAGGATCAGGATCAGTCTTAGCTGATCTTGATCTTGTAGCTCAACTGAGCGGAATGTCAAACATATTTTATTTTTGGAATAACTTCTCGTTTTAATAAAAACACATGCATATTTTAATTTCTTTCAATAAATTCATCATATCAGACAGCAAATATACGCTGAAAAAAAGACTTTAAAATCGTTTTAATAATATATATTGAACAAAAATTAAATCCTGATTTTAGTGAACATCATTGTTGAGTCAGATCCTGAAATACCTTAAAATCAAACTCAACTTGTGTTGTGAACACGGGGCCAGGATTCTTAATCAACACGAAAGCTGGTGATTGCCCATTGTCCGTCAGGTTATTGACATATTCACATTATCATTGCACTGCATATTAATCAAATCAGTTTATCAAATGTCATTTCAGATCCCGCGACCGTTGTTAAATTTGATATAGAAACATTTGAAGGGATATCACATGTTAGTCTTGTTGAAAACACTACAGCAAGTGTACACTGTGTGGGAAAAGGTTCACCTACTCCCTTTATGCGGATCGTTAGAAATCTCCACATATTGGAAGAGTACCGTGTCGATAAAGAATACAATACTTCCGCCCAACTTCGCCACGTGTTATCACCAGTATCATCACATCACTCAGGAGAATATAAGTGTGTTGCGTATAACAGCTATGGCGATAGCGAGAGAGTCCTGCACTTGAATGTATTGTGTACGTAAACATAGAAATGGTTTATAAAATAATGACATGACCATACTATGGGGTATATAATGAACATAACTACATGTATTTTCTTTATTTGTATAAGTCAGCGTAGATTATACACTCATAAATAATGTGCACTACTCTTTGTTTATAAATACATATATTTATTTACATCTCCTCATATACTGTATCAGTTCCGATCTAACATTACACATTTAACTACTACATTTTATAAATGCAAAACTTTCAATTTGATTCTTTTAAACGAAAGTTTGGATATTTAACGAGCCATGTGAATATACGTCCAATTCTTTGAGTTGTATTATTTGCGTGTATGTAATGCATGTAACAATTGATAAAACTACATTTTTGTATATCTTAAACTATTAATCATGAATAATCACGGTTGATGGTTTTGCATTTATTAAAGATCCCGTCAGATTATTCCAACAACAGTACCCTTGGAATAGGGCGCTCATTCCTCTGCACGAAGACGTTACGTTCACTTTCCACGGAACTGCTAACCCACTGCCTGACCCATCCAACTTTACATGGTTCAAGTGCCTGGATACTGATATTTGCGCTTATACCAATGCTGCACCAAAATGGATTATCGAAACTAACGGTGCAAGTTGCAATATTTCTATAGGCGATATTACAGAAGAATATTACGGGACGTATGTTTTCCAAGTCAGCAATGGTGTCGGTGAACCTTATAAGAAGTCGTACGTTCTAGAACAGTTCCGTAAGTATACAGATGTAGTTTTCAAGTTTGAACACGGTGGTGTTCGTTTATTCGGTTTACAAATTCATTGTAACAGCTGCATGTAGTCTGAACAATTAAAATACACTCGGTTTTCAAAATAGTTCTACTTGCAAAATCGAAACGTTAATCCCTGTAGATTCATGACAAACGTATACAACAAACAGAAGATTTCAGTCAAATATATTCAAACGTTAAAAATTATATACATTCACAATTAGCGAAAGTTTCTATTTTCGGTTCAGTGCATGTTTATAGTCGTTAATTACGTGTTTTGTATTTTGAGTTCCACCAGACGTGTTGGCTATGGATTCTGTGTACACAACTGAGGGAGAAACTGTCAACAAGTCGTGCAAATACCTACCCGGAAAACCACAGGAAACAATAATTCGCTTGTTCAAAGACGATATAAACCTTACAAACGGGGCACTTTTTATTGATAAAGCAACCAGACTAGACGCTGGCGTTTACAGGTGTGAAGCTACCAATATGATCAGCGAAGGCCACGGGAAATTCACCGGAATCGACAGCGAACAATTTCACGTTTTTGTTTCTTGTAATATTTCTAAATAGTAGTACAATTTAACATTTCTTAAATATTAATGAAATTTCACTGTTGACTGTTGCGACAGATTTAGTATTACATACAATGTAGTATGTTAGGCAATACTAATACACTAAATACATATATTTCTTCTATTGTAAATGTAGTCTATCTCCCAATGTTCAATCGCTAAACATTATATATCAGAACGTCTGGACAATGTAATTGCAAACTAATATAATCAACCATTGATATATATTCATACACCAAATACCTTTCTACGTGAATTTTTAGATCCAGCGATAGTACATAGATTTTATATCGAAACACAAGAAGGCATGGCAAAGGTCACTCTGACTGAACACGAAGCAGCACTATTACACTGTGTCGGTGAAGGATACCCTGTACCATTGATGCGAATCATGAAAGGGAACACCCAGCTGGTGGAATTTCACGGCGGTGATCCGAGTAATAACACAATTCACATTGTCCACAAAATTGCCGCTATTTCTTGTAACCATTTGGGCAATTATTCATGTGTGGCCTCTAATAAATATTCTCTAAGCGGGAAGGAGATGCATTTGAATGTATTGTGTGAGTATTTTGCGAGCATTTCATTCCGATCATATACAGATATTAACTATATATGCATTATAATTAGTTATTAGCTTAAAATGTACTTAAATTAAGCATTATAGGGGTTGAATGCATGTT
>JAPFQT010000637.1:0-62000 GCA_027627225.1 Congeria kusceri | reverse complement strand
CGTCATAATTTTTTTTATTTCGACTGCTCCCTAGCAAACAATAATGCAATTCATGTAGTGTAAGTAGTCGCATAGAAAACGAACCTGTTTTTAATAAATTACAAAATGTAATATTGTACATTACATAATTGTTCCAGCGCATTGTTGCGTTGTTGTTGTGGTTGTTGTATTCGACGTCGACATATGTGGTTTGTTTGACAAACGTGAGTTCACTCGCACCTACACCTACACTTGTTGCTGTTGTTGTTACATGCCACTGATATTGTTGCAACTTGCTGTCTTAAGTTTTCATATAAGTGTTTTCAAATTTACCTTGTTACCGGTATATCGTTTCTTTCATGGGATATCAAACTATCAATATATGATCTCTAACGTAAATGTACTATGCAAATTAACTCGTCTATAACAAGGAGAGCCGATAGCAAGGGAGGCAACTAAATGTTGCTCCTTTGTAAATTTCTGGCAGCAGTTGCTTCCCTTCGGTTGAATTTAACTAACGTGTAGTATAAATAGTACTTTTCTTTTTCTTAAACATAGACAGCAGCGTAATATAACTTTCGCATTGTGTTCATTGGATTAGAGTCTACTTTTACGAAAATAAAATAATTTGATTCTCAGAGTTTTTGCTCAGAAATCTCTACTACGATTTCTTAGTGAAAAACGACGGAGAAAGAAAACGATTAATCTACCATGACACGCGCAGATCTTTCTATAGACAAAGAACACAAAATACCGTGGTTAAACCCGCTATTAAACGCACTAAAATAATCTGTAACCGTTTAATGTAGTTCAGATTTTGTTTCTCGTGGGATGTTAGAATCAACATAATGTTCCCGTTATCGTTGTATATGTGCCGCAGCACGCATCGAGAAACGTCAACCGTGAATTCCGGCTAGTGAAATAAATGTCATTTTGAAAGACACAACGTACTTCGCCATTTACTTCTGTAGTACAATTAGACACCACTGTCCTTGCCCCGGGATTGCTGAGTCGGACAAGGACAATGAAACCTTCAGCTGGACCGAATTATTTGAGCTTGTCGGAAACAAACAACGTTTGCTCTAGTTATTGATGTTATTACTACAAATGGAAGTTTATTTGTTAGACATGCAAATGTAGAATGTGTGAGAGTGAAAGTGATACATTAGATGCAGAACACTTTTGGAACAAACTTGAACATAACCCTTTTTTCCTTAAATTTGTGAAAGTTCCAAATTATTGACATCGGAATTTGTCCATCTCTGTTCATGTCTGTTCTTACTTTACGTTGCCAGGAGCGTGCCTAGACATACGCACGTGTATGCATAGGCTTATTAAAGCATTTTCGAGTCCGTTCCCTGGGAAGAATCGGTACTTGGTGCCTTAAGAGAAAGATTCTTCGCACATTCCCCGAGTAGGGATCGAACTCACGACCTCCCGATCGCAAGGCGGACTCAACACCCACTGCCATCTAAACATCAAAAACATTTCGAAAAAAATATATTACCAAAATAAAACTGGTTGGGATAGACACCATTTTAATTACAGCTTCGCCGTTCTAGAAATAGCATGCATGTCGCTGTTTAAGGCAAAACAATGCCCGCTATATCGGCCCTCCCCCCCCCCCCCTCCAGCATATGTGCGTATGCAACCCAAGACACGCCCTTGACAGATTGCATATTTAAATGTTCTGAGATTAAAGCAAGACGATGTTTTTGTTAAATGCTCAATTTAAAGTGTATAGTTCTTAAGTGAATATTTTGTTGAAAAGCGCAAAGAGTATCAAGTTTCAATCGTCATTTAACAGTTTGTACATGTAAAATTGTATATATTTTATTGATTACGAACTATTACAGGCATTACAAAAACCTTAAGTAAAAAAAAATACATTAGCAAATTAAGAACAATCTTAAAATTCTGAAATTTTACAATTGGATTTTTGACAAAGATTCAGTATAATTATAAGTCTATTAAAATTTAGTATTTGTCATGCAGATGTTCGGAAGCATAGCGTTTCAAACGCAAATTTTAAGTTTGACTTATTTTCATCTTGAGTTAATAATGACTTAAAACTCTTTATAAATATGGGCGCATGTGTCCTTTGTAAACATCATATTTTAATGAAGGGATTTCTGTGGCTGGTATTTACAACGAATCTAAGACCAAAATAATTTTAAAAATCTGACATTTAATACTGTCTGATTTGATTATTTTGACCTATATAAAGTGCAATATTAGTTCAAGTGTATCAATTTTCTGTATTTGTAATGCTTATTTTCTTACGCATAAAGTTTCAAACGCAAATTCTCATTTTGACTTATTTCTACTAAGGCCAAATAAATAAAGTGTGTGTTTCGGGCAACGGTGTCAAAAATGTGAGGATTGAGTTTTTTTTAACTTTTTTTTTGTAAAATACACATTTCGGTTAAAAAAAAAATTGAACATTTTGTAAAATCTGACGAATACGGATTTCACGGACAAAAAACTCGTCGCTAAATTTTTTTAATGGGTTTGGTGTGGGGGTACGGTCGGGTTGCCCGAAACACACACTATTTTGTTTTCGCCTAACTTAAGAATGACCTACAAATCTGTATAAATAAGGACCCGTGAGTCATTTGTAAACATTATATTTTAATCAAGACACTACCTGCATCCAAAATTAGTCTTCCTATGTGACACGAATTTCATGATTTCCTCGTGCTTAGCTCTTATCGATCGAGCAGTCAACTTCCACCGAGTGTACATGTACACCGTGCACGACGAAATAAACACCGCTTTGGGTTCTAATTGTTAGTATTTTGTTTTCTGTATATTTCATTTCATATGGATGTCAGAGGCAATACAGAGTGTGCAGTGAACACTTTATCATAAATAACGTTTTACTTTTGCAATATATGTGAGTTAAAGTCAAAACTCGTGTCATATCATCAACATATTTCGAGTTTAAACTTAATTTTCTCAATAATAAGGTTACGCATGCACAAATAAATGGCTTCTTTGTTACATATAAAATATTCAAAGTTTGATCTCACTTTTCACCATGACCAAGCTACTTTCCAATATATCACCATACATTCTATGTGTTGTAACTCTAAATATTTACCTTAGAAAAAACACACCGGTTTTGACGGGCATGGAGGCTGCCATTTTGCGCATCAAAATGTATGAAGCTGGGCACCACTAGACAAACGTAGTGCACAAAAACAGCCTGTTTTCATATTGCTTACATATATACCTTTAAAATGATACCAAAACATATAATTTAAACTGTATTTTACAAATTATATGCAACCGATACTCGACCATATGTGCTTATTATCTAACTGACAGCATGTAACCATGCGGATGTGACTTCCGTTTTGGGCAAATTAGACCATAAGCATATTAAATCAAGAGCTTTTGTCCAAGGCGCCATCAATATTCACACCATATTGCAGATTTGTGTCATGTTTGATATGATAGTTCTAGCGTGTTAAAGTAATGTGGTGTACAAAACAGTGGCATCCATACCGGACGATTTCATGTTTTTGTTATCACCATTGGTCAGTGAAATAAAACGGCATTTATTGCGAAACAATGGTTATTAAAGCAACACTATCATTGAATGAACGTTTATGTGCTTTAACAAATTATCTCCCGTCTTAGTATTCTGTTCGAGGGACGTGTTTTTCCGTCTTTTCTTCCGTCTGTTCTGTCAGTAATGTGTAATATTTTATGCGCGTTTCTACATCATCGTATTTGACCTTCAATATACTAAGAACATTTACATATAAACATTAAAACATTAATGGCTGATTAACTTCAAACGTATACATCGTTAATTATTTGTATTTAAAGAAATCGTATATGCTTGATCCTGTCCATAACACCATCAATTGGGTACAACTTACGTTATAACATATTCGCCATTTATATAAAAAATAGATTTTGTCGTTTAGAGTTGTTTATCGGCTAATAAACAACTATTTGGAGTTCTGATGCGTATGAATTAAACCAACATGGTGTTAGGTCGAGTGTTTTAATATACCGCATCAGACGACAAATCGGTGTTTGTTAGCCGATAAACAACGATAATGCGAAAATTAGTTCGATTCTTACATGACCTGACAACATTTTCTGCAATTACAATGCGACCTATATTTTACAGTGTGAAGACTATTTTTATGCCCCATGCATCTGGATGCGGGAGGCATATAGTGATTGTCCTGTCCGTCCTTCCGTCCGTCCGTGACAAGGTTAAGTAGATTTTACCGTTTCGTCTAGCACCAACACCGCTTACTACAACAGTTAGATACTTACACAGTTGTTGCTTGTGACCATTCCCTGTCCACCCATATCACCCAACCTCACCTTGACCTTGACCTAATTTGGACTTATAATTCAAATTTGTCTTGTTTCAACATGTTTATTGCTAGTTTAACAACGGTGAATTGTGCCCTTTGTCTATAGAAATCTCTGCGCGTGTCATGTGAGAATTAAGAAATAATTTTCGATTTATCGTTGTTTATCGGCCTATAAACAACGATTTGGAGTTCTGGTGCGTAGAAAGTTAACCCACGAGGACGTTAGCGAGAGTTGTTTAATAGCCACGCATCAGAACGACAAAGAGTTGTTAATGGGCCTATAAACAACGATTATGCAAACATTATTTCGATCCTAACATGATTTGACATATTATTTTGTAATTGTAATGGGAACAACATTTTACGATGCTCCGCTCAGAGTCGGGACTACTTTTTGCGTCGTTTATTGGGTAGTTTAGCAGCGATAATGTTGTTCTTTGTCTATTGAAAAATTAGCGAGTATAATGTTAGAATGAAAGTTAAATTTAATGAGTGTTGAAAAATACTGAGCTGATGCTTATTTAAGTGTAATGATCTCTTTCCATTGTGAATATTATTGAACGAAGCTTACGCACACGCTTATCCATATTGATAAGGCGACTCCATATTGTACTCGACTGTCGCTTCGTTCAATATGGATTGTGCTGTGCACCATCACATGATATTGCGCAGCTAAAAAGTCCATATTTGTATATTTGTCAAGTCATGTTAGAATCGAAATAATTTTCGCAATGTCCTTTTTTATCGGCCAATAAACAACTCTTTGTTGTTCGGATGCGTGGCTTTTTAACCACTCGGGCTAACGCCCTCGTGGTTAAATTAAACGCATCAGAACTTCAAATCGTGGTTTATTGGCCGATAAACAATGACAAATCAAAAATTTATTCGAATCGAATCTTAAATATACGCGCATCAGAACGAAAAAGTACAACGATAAAGCGAAAATTATTTTGATTCTAACATGTCAGGACAACATATTCTGCAGTTATAATGCGAACTATATTTAACAGTTTCGGAACTACTTTTGCGAGTTGCTTATTGGCTATTTAAAAACGGATTTCTTCTTCTTTGTATATAGAAAGATCTGCGCGTGTCATGTTAGAGTTGCTGTTTAATTTAACTTAAATAGCCAAAATAAAAGAAACATTAGCAAATTATTTAAAAGTAATATTCTAACATGACACGCGCAGTGTTTTTCTAAAGACAAAGAACACTAGTTACCGTTGTTAAACTACGGTACCATTAAACAACTCGAACAAATATATTTCGGATTATAATTGCGGAATATGTTGTCAGGTCATGTTAGAATCGAAATAATCTTCGCATTAACGTTGTTTATCGGCTAATAAACAACAATTTGTCGTTCTGATGCGGTATATTTATTTATGATGCGGTACAATTTATTAGCCGATAAACAACTCTAAATCGAAAATTATTTAAGTATATTTTACATGTTCTATAGCGAATGAATGCAATTTGTTTCAATGAAAATATTCACTTTCCAAATACAATAAGGTGATTTGTTTATCAACATATGTCTGTCGTCTGGAAAATCCAGTGTCGGTTTACAAAGTAACCGTATTACATGTATACAAGGCAAATCTGCCAAAGCACATTTATATTTGATCTTATTCATAAACATAAATAAATTCAGACAATACTGTCGATTAGCAAATCTTTTAAACGGAATAATTATTTATAAAATTGATCGATCGGCTAAGGTCATTTCGACCCATTTGTTAGCTCGACTATTCGAAGAATAGGTACGCTTTCCTACTGCCCCCCGGCGTCGGCGTCCGCGTCTGGATTTGGTTAACGTTTTTATTCAAAAGTCTTGTAACTTCAAAACTACATAAGTTATTCACATGATAATTGGAATATACTTTTGTCATCAACCATCGACTCCAGTGTCAGGGGCAACATTCCCTATAACTCTTTTTTGTATTGTTACAGAGTTATGCCCCTTTCTCACATAGATTTTCTGTTTAAAGTTAATATTCAAATGTTGTGTAGCTGCAGGACTACATAAGTTATTCACTTGAAACTTGGAACATACCTTTGGTATCAACTCCAGTATCAGGGGCAACATTCCCCATAACTCTGTTTTGTATTTTGACAGAAGTATGCCCCTTTTCATATAGATTTTCTGGTTAAAGTTGATATTCAAACGTTGTGTAACTGCAGAACTACATTAGCTATTCACTTGAAACTTGGAATATACCTTTGTCATCAACTTCAATTTCAGGGACCCCCTCCTTATAACTCTGTTTTGTGACAGAGTTATGCCCCCTGTTTACATAGATTTTCTGGTTAAAGTTTGTATTCAAAACTCTTGTAACTTAAAAACTACAAAGTTATTAACTACATAAGTATCTACTTAAAACTTGGGAATAATTTGATTAAATAATTGCCATCATTCAATTTTGTATTTCAATAAATTTATGCCCCTTCCACTTTCCTAAATATGTACCAACTGAAATACGTCGAATAGTGGAGCGCGCTGTCCTCTGACAGCTCTTGTTGCTTCTGCTTTGATAAAACATATTGACAGTATTTATGTGCGTTAGGAGTTTTGCCTAGTATATGTTCGATAGAACTTCCCTGTACCTGAAGTGAAAAAAAGCGTCTGAGATGCCAAAGTGTTTGCAATGTAATATTGTATATATTTATTTTAAATGCATTGGCAATAAATTTTCCCACGGCCATTCTCCCCCTACCTCTGATTCAAGTAGGGCAGTTGTTAGTTACTGCTTAAGTATGTGCCCTTAGTACTGGTAAACAAACAAACAAAACAAACCAATAACCATGTATTAGCTCTTAATCATACACAGTACAGTTGCTTTTTAGCCATATGCAAAAACGCCACGGTGCTATACATGGATGAGCAAAATATGAACTGAGGCAATTATGAAGTTAACAAAGAATATAATACACCTAGCAAAGTAATAAATATCACAGTGCTTTGGAACATGTGCTCGATAAATACAAAAAATAGTGGAATTTTATTGCAACTGTTTTGTCAAAATCTTTTCTTTGTCATAATAAACTCCTGTTATAGAGTGTTTCCTAATTTCGAACATTTAGGCTTAAAAAATTAATGATTTGTTTCTCAGGCAGCGCCGCATGTTTTTTTATGGCCCGCCACGAATTTGATTGAATGCCAAAAAAAATGTATTAACTATTTTTTGACGATCGCGCCCGGGTTTTAAAGGAGCAGTCCAGAAATATGTTAATAAAAATAAAACTTTGCAGGAAGTGTTTCTAATGGGCATGTTACCAAACAAAATACAAAAACTACGCATTGAAATTTGTGAATCATTAACATTTTGGTAACTTGCTATCGTCTATTTTCTGTATGCGATATCTGGTGATGACATTCCAGTAAATTCATGTACGTTATAGTTTATTCCGTTCGTACCAAGTGCTTTTGAACAATGTCTTTCGTAACTAAGAAACAGATTTTGAACGAATAAACACCATAACATAGCGGAAGAAGAGTAACCCGGTGGAGATTTCGGTAATTCCAGTAAATTTATTCCTGTCTGATTTAATGATATAAATCGGATATACACAAATTGTGAAATACTGTGTACATTCAAAAAAGTCATATTCGATTGGGAACCTTTATAAATATCGTCTATTTGTTTATTTAAACTTTTGTTTCGTAGATGCTTTTGCTTGTGTAATAGCATTCCATATTTTTTGAAGAAAATCTGTGTCAATGTATGTCCTATGGAAACAAACGAAAATGCCAGCTGCATTGACAAGTGTTGATTTTCCTTTCCAAAAATTATTGGTGATTTATTGCAAAAATAATTTCTATTTTTTACAGTTATAAAACCATGAATTACGAAAAGTTAAATTCTATAAATAGAAGTACTTTAATGCTGATGGTGTATCAATTTGAAGGCACTTATGTTAATTATGAACATTCAAATTGCTTGTCTTGTTTACGTCAACTTGCATAAATGAACGTTTGTGATTAATAAATTTATATTTAGAGTTGTATAAAAAGGGATGCATGTACGTTGTTATTAAAACTTAAAATCATCTTTAATCTACTTATTTACTTGTTTTAATAAGCCATTACATTGTGCCAATAGAGAACAGTAGGAGAAAAAACAAATACTTCAATAAAATTAATTCGCCCTCCCTCCTGATTTTTTGGAAAAAGTGCCTGAGAAACAAATCATTAATTTGTTTAGCTTTATAAATACTAGCATGTAATCTTTAACTTGGAGAACAGATAACCTTAGGGCTTCAACATTATAGCTGGTTTCCCCTACCTCTTCAGACCGAAAATAAATGGTCGCGACTTAAAATAGTGTTTACTTCTTTGTCATAATAAACTCCTGTTATAGAGTGTTTCCTAATTTCGAACATTTAGGCTTAAAAAATTAATGATTTGTTTCTCAGGCAGCGCCGCATGTTTTTTTATGGCCCGCCACGAATTTGATTGAATGCCAAAAAAAATGTATTAACTATTTTTTGACGATCGCGCCCGGGTTTTAAAGGAGCAGTCCAGAAATATGTTAATAAAAATAAAACTTTGCAGGAAGTGTTTCTAATGGGCATGTTACCAAACAAAATACAAAAACTACGCATTGAAATTTGTGAATCATTAACATTTTGGTAACTTGCTATCGTCTATTTTCTGTATGCGATATCTGGTGATGACATTCCAGTAAATTCATGTACGTTATAGTTTATTCCGTTCGTACCAAGTGCTTTTGAACAATGTCTTTCGTAACTAAGAAACAGATTTTGAACGAATAAACACCATAACATAGCGGAAGAAGAGTAACCCGGTGGAGATTTCGGTAATTCCAGTAAATTTATTCCTGTCTGATTTAATGATATAAATCGGATATACACAAATTGTGAAATACTGTGTACATTCAAAAAAGTCATATTCGATTGGGAACCTTTATAAATATCGTCTATTTGTTTATTTAAACTTTTGTTTCGTAGATGCTTTTGCTTGTGTAATAGCATTCCATATTTTTTGAAGAAAATCTGTGTCAATGTATGTCCTATGGAAACAAACGAAAATGCCAGCTGCATTGACAAGTGTTGATTTTCCTTTCCAAAAATTATTGGTGATTTATTGCAAAAATAATTTCTATTTTTTACAGTTATAAAACCATGAATTACGAAAAGTTAAATTCTATAAATAGAAGTACTTTAATGCTGATGGTGTATCAATTTGAAGGCACTTATGTTAATTATGAACATTCAAATTGCTTGTCTTGTTTACGTCAACTTGCATAAATGAACGTTTGTGATTAATAAATTTATATTTAGAGTTGTATAAAAAGGGATGCATGTACGTTGTTATTAAAACTTAAAATCATCTTTAATCTACTTATTTACTTGTTTTAATAAGCCATTACATTGTGCCAATAGAGAACAGTAGGAGAAAAAACAAATACTTCAATAAAATTAATTCGCCCTCCCTCCTGATTTTTTGGAAAAAGTGCCTGAGAAACAAATCATTAATTTGTTTAGCTTTATAAATACTAGCATGTAATCTTTAACTTGGAGAACAGATAACCTTAGGGCTTCAACATTATAGCTGGTTTCCCCTACCTCTTCAGACCGAAAATAAATGGTCGCGACTTAAAATAGTGTTTACTTCTTTCATGCGAATAGACTATAATTGTGAAACTGGACCCGCAAATCGGATGTATAGTATGTGATTTTAAGAACAAGCCTTAAAAACCTATCCAACAATATGCCATTCACAGACATTATCAGTGCTGAAAACGAGAGGCTCCGAATCGTGCGTGACGTCGCAACTAGGTTTTCAACAATATTATAATGTTATGCATCTGCATTTCATTCAGATTTTGCTTATAATTTGTACACATTTTTTTACATAATAATTGCTTTATTTATGATATTTTTCTTGATGATTACTCAATATTAGATCTGTATTCGTGTGGGTCACAATCGTTATGTACGATCTTTATTCGGGGTGATCCGATAGTAAACGATAGGTATTCCCGATGATCACGTTATGTACGATATTTTTCATTATGATCACTTAGTGTACGATCTTTATTTGTGGTGAATAGATACTGAACGATCTTTCGTCATGACGGTCAGTGTACGAAACATTGTTTGTGACGATCACATACTGTATGATTTTTGTTTATGATGATCACTTAGTGAACGGTCTTGATTCGTGATGATCATAGTATGTAAGATCTTTATTACCCGTGATCACATACAGCACAGTCTTTATTTGTACGGCCTGTATTCCCTATGATCACTTTTTTTATGATCACTTAGTATAAGATCATTCACCCAATCCCATACTGTACGATCTTTATTCAGTATGATCATGTGATATCAACATTGTAAGACATTTGAATAAAATGTCCTGATATTGCAATTGTCTGTGCTGCCATGGCTTGTGATAAGCTAAACTAAATCGTTGACAAATTAGACCGAAAACACTCAAAATATATAATAAAAGTGGTTGTGTTGGTGGTGCTTTTTGTGTGTTATGTCGTTGTGTCCCCTGGTTGTGTCGCCTGGTTGTGTTACGTCGTTGTGTCGCCTGGTTGTGTCACGCCGTTGTGTCGCCTAGTTGCGTTACGTCGTTACGTAACCTGGTTGTGTTCCGTCGACGTGTATCCTAGTTGCGTCACGTCGTTGTGTCGCCTGGTTGCGTTACGTCGTTGTGTTGCCTGGTTGCGTTACGTCGTTGTGTCGCCAGGTTGTGTTACGTCGTTGTGTTGCCTGGTTGCGTTATGTCGTTGTGTTGCCTGGATGCGTTACGTCGTTGTGTTGCCTGGTTGCGTAACGTTGTTGTGTTGCCTGGTTGTGTAACGTCGTTGTGTTGCCTGGTTGCGTTACGTCGTTGTGTTACCTGGTTGCATGACGTCGTTGTGTTGCCGGGTTGTGTTACGTCGTTGTGTCGCCTGGCTGTGTTACGTCGTTGTGTTGCCTGGTTGCATTACGTCGTTGTGTTGCCTTGTTGTGTTACGTCGTTGTATTTGCCTGGTTGCGTAACGTCGTTGTGTTGCCTGGTTGTGTTACGTCGTTGTGTCGCCTGGGTGTGTTACCTCGTTGTGTCGCCTGGTTGTGTTACATCGTTGTGTTGCCTGGTTGTGTTACATCGTTGTGTCGCCTGCTTGTGTTACATCGTTGTGTTGCCTGGTTGCGTTACGTCGTTGTGTATCCTAGTTGTGTCACGTCTTTGTGTCGCCTGGTTGTGTTACGTCATAATGTTGCCTGGTTGCATTATGTCGTTGTGTTGCCTGGTTGTGTTCCGTCGTTGTTTTGTGTGGTTGTTTATTGTGTGTTGCGTGCTTTTATTATGTCGTTGTGTTGCCTGGTTATGTCACGTCGTTGTGTCGCCTGTTATATGTTGCGGTGTTGTGTCACTTTGTCGTGTTACATCATTGTTGTCTGCTTTAGTTATGCCCCCTATCGAATACGGTGGGGTATATTGGTTTGCTAATGTCGGTGTATTTGTCCGTCGGTAGACCTCTTTCGTTCCCGCTATCTAAGTCCAGCCGTTTTCATCCGATCTTCACAAAACATCCTGAAAATGTTTGTTGGCACAATATCTCGGCCAAGTTCGATAATCAACCAAATCGCCCCAGGAATTATGGAGTTATGGCCCTTGAATTATCTACAATTGGCCTTTTTAGCCGTTTCCGTTCTCCAAAAGCCGTTTCCGTTCTCCAAAAGTTTTCATATGATCTTTTTACAACTTCATGAAAATATTTGTTGGCATGATATTTCGGCCGAGTTTGATTATCAGCCAACTCGCACCAAGAATTGTTGAGTTAAGGCAATGAATTATCTAAAATTGGCATTTTAGGTGTTTCCGCTATCCTATGAACTTTGACTTTTTACGCATGATTATATATGTTTTGCTTTTGTATGACTGATATAAAACGCACATTCTGACATGATACTCGCTATTTTTATCTATAGACAAAGAACAAAACTACCAATAAACGACGCAAAAGAAGTCCCGATTCTGAGCGGAGCATATTAAAATGTAGTTCTAATTACAATTGCAAAAATATATGTCAAATCAGAAGAAAACTCTGCGCGAGTCTTGTTAGAATTAAGAAATAATTTTCGATTTATCGTTGTTTATCGGCCTATAAACAACGATTTGGAGTTCTGATGCGTAGGAATTAAACCACGAGGGTGTTTTCTATACACAAAGAACACAATTCACCGTTGTTAAACTTCCAATAAACAACCCGAAAAATAGTTCAGAAACTGTATACTTCGCACTGTAATTGCAGGAAATGTTGTCAGGTCATGTTAGAATCGAAATAATTGTCGCATTATCGTTGTTTATCGGCTAATAAACACCGATTTGTCGTGCGGATGCGTTTTTTTAGCCGATAAACAACTCTTAATCGAAAATTATTTCTTTCATATTGTACGCAAATATCTGTTCCAAAAGGACATGAAATATTTTATTCAGTGGATAGTTTCGTATAAAAATAAAGATGGAGTAGTGAAATGGATCGAGAGATCGGGAGTTCTGTTTTTTTTTTGCAAATTATGAAAGTGGTGTAAAATATGATGCACAAATGAACGAATATAAGGATCATAAATCAAACAACAACTTGCAGTCAAAGACGCATTTCTGTTAATTAATTAAGAAATGATTTTCGATTAATCGTTGTTTATCGGCCAATAAACAACGATTTTGAGTTCTGATGCGTAGGAATAAAACCTAGAAGGCGTTAGCCCGAGCTGTTTAATAGCCACGCGTCAGAACGACAAAGAGTTGTTTAGAGCTCGATAAACACTAATTCTGCGAAAATTATTTCGCTTTTAAGATGAGTTGACCTATAATTTTGCAATTGTAATTGAAACATTTTTGTACAATGCTCCGCTTAGAATCGGAACTTCTTTTTGCTTTGTTTATTGGGTAGTTTAACGACGATAATGTTGTTCTTTGTCCATAGAAACATTAGCGAGTATCACGTTACAATATTACTTAGATTACGATCTTTATGCCTGATCATGATTACCAAATCTCCCAATGTCTTTGGTATTTGTGTACCAAATCTCCCAATGTCTTTGGTATTTGTGGCAAATCTTTTCCATATTTAAAAAATACGATCACGTATGCATGTAATTTAATAATTTAATAATGTATTTCTCTTTTTATTGAATTGAGCAGCATTGTTTGTAACCGGTGACACAAAAAGCTATAAACATACTTATGTAAATAATCTGATGCCATTGGTTTCTGGTGAACATGTTACTGTTATAACAAGAACAGTCGCCGTGGGAGCTTTTGTCAACATGTGTTCTTTAAAATATTGTTCAGGGCCCATAGTTATGTTTTTAAATGACACTTAATTGTTTACATATGCATGTAGAATATACATTGATTGTATATATAGTGTAAAGCACTTTTGAACGTATATCCATTATGAAAAGAGTGCTATATAAATGTGGAATTATATATATATATATAGTCACCAATCTATTATTAGCATGAATGTCGAAAATATAATTTTATGGTGAGGCTAAAAAAAGAAATTGTGTGTTTCGGGCAACGGTTCCAAAAATGTTAGGTAGGGTTGGGATTGAGGTTTTTGTTTACTTTTGTAAAGACACATTACGGTAAAAAAAAACATTAAATTTATCTAATATCTGACGAATACAGATTTCACGAAAAAAACAATCGTCGCTAAAATTTTAGGGTCAGGGGTTATTTGCTAGGTAGAGTCGGGTTGCCCGAAGCACAGAAAGAAAATTGGCCTGATTTCGGAAGAGAAAGGGCAATTGTAAACTCAACGTTGGAATCAGTAAAAGCGGGTTTCTTGCGATTTTACTATTATTTTTGTAATGCATTCAAGTGCAGTGTTGCAGACCTTGAACATTGGAACAAATAGAAAGCATAAATAATATTGTTCATTTTATTTGAAACGTGAGAGGCCGGGTTTTATAAATTACAGATAATATTAATTTGTACCCAAGTCACACGCACGTGCTTTATTGCTCGTATGCTATGTAGGATAATATTTTTCACAAATCATATTTTTCACACGCCTGTGAAGAATAGGATCTCATTTGTCACATTTATAAGTGAGAAGAATATGATTGGCCAAAAAGGGGGTATGCGTCACATTTTTCACATAATTTAGGGTGAAATTGTATCGCGACAAGCGATGAACTCATTATTTGGAGCATAATTATACAGTAATCATCATCATCATCGTCATCATCATCATCACCATCATCGTCACTATCGTCACCATCGTCATCATCATCATCGTAATCATCGTCATCATAATTATTTTATGCATCACCATTATTATCATTATACTTAACGTCATTATCAGTATTGTCATCACTATGAGAAACTAAGCCCTATTTAG
This sequence comes from Congeria kusceri, assembly GCA_027627225.1. Classification (NCBI taxonomy): domain Eukaryota; kingdom Metazoa; phylum Mollusca; class Bivalvia; order Myida; family Dreissenidae; genus Congeria; species Congeria kusceri. Next base: position 47,302 of record JAPFQT010000637.1, on the reverse strand, counting down.
GAGCTACTTGTGTGTGCATGCGCATAATCGTTTGTCAATACGTTTGTACGGTCTAATTAGGAGACAGACAATATATGTACTCGCGTACGTTCATACGAACGTACACCTTTTTATTGGGATATTAACCAATGCACGCATCCGAACGTACGTACAAAGACACGTCCTATTTTGGATCATTAAAACTAAAATAACCATGCATATGTCCGCCCGAACAAGAATAAACGTATACACGGACGGTAATATAATGATCTTATCAGAACCTCCGCACATGCAAGTACGTACGTGTGGACAGTACAGTAGCGTAGCGTACCGTACCTCCCGTATCGTATCGTATGGTACCATATCGTTCATTACCGTATCGTACTGTACCTAACCGTACCGTATCTAACTGTAAAGTATCGTACCGTACCGCACCGCATGGTACCGTACTGTACCGTACCGTACATTTCCATACCATAGCAATATAAACCATACCGTACATACCATGCCGTGCCACACCATTACATGCCATACCATACCAAGCCGTACCATACTTAACCGTATCGTACCATACCATGCATACTGTACCGTACCGTAAGTCACCCCGTTTGTTTTTCGGGCACATACAGTGTGAAAAATAGGATTATGATTTAAAAAATTCACTTTTTTTGAAAATTTAAATACTTTTTTTTCATGTGTGAAGAATATGATTTGAGTTCATATCAACAACTGGACTCGATCACAAAGTTCACAAAAAATGTGACGAATGAGATTGCGATGTGAGAAGAATGCGATCATAGTTTTCACAACTGTGAAAAATGAGATCCTATTTTTCACATGTGTGAAAAATATGATTTGTGAAAAATATGGTCCTACATAGCTCGTTTTTGTGAGCTTTCCTACTCGCCCCGGCTGACGCGTCCAAACTTTGGCGAATGTTTTGCTTAAAGTCTTATGACTTCGAATCTTAATGTGTTATTCACCTGAAACATGGCAATGCTTTCGCAACTAACTCCAGTGTCAGATGCAACATTTCCTATAAATCAGTTTTGTATTTTAACAGAGTTATGCTCTCCTGTTTACTTATATTTTAAGTGAAATAAAATGCGCGATGTACTATTCTATGATTTTCAGTTCTAAAATGGACACGGACAGAATGCTGGAGTTAGCGGTCGTTGTCGTATATAATTCGATCTTCATGACTTTTAATCAAACTTGAAATTCATGACTTGAAATTCAAAAAAATTCTTATGACAGTGATAAACTTATTATACACATAAGCCTAGATTACTATCAAATATGAGAAAGTCATGCGTCCAGCACCCGTAGGCGGTGCTCTTGTTTAAATAACGCTTTGTCATGATCCCAATTTCGGGCTATAAGAATTATTTACTTGTGTTAAAATTGGGTTAATTAGAGAAGCAAAATTAAAAAAAAAAACAGTCTCAAAATACGCTGTATTTGGTGTGATATACTCAGCCAAAGAGGAAATCTGACTGCGTATAGTTTGTCGCTTTCTAATTCTTGTATCAAATTATGAATAGTCAGGTGTCTTTTTTGGTTGAGTAAACACGATGTGCTAATATGCAAGGCAATCTTCTTTTTTTCGATTACTTCATTATAAAAAAATATTCATCAAATTTTTGTCCGTCTGTTTGAATAATAACTATACATTTCGTCCCTTTGTCCAATGTAAACATCATTTAATTAATATATGATACTCTCTCATTTGTCTACAGACAAAGAACAAAATTATCGCTGTTAAACTACCCAATAAACAACGCAAAAATGAGTCCCGATTCTAAGCGGAGCATAGTAAACGTAGGTCCAATTGCAATTGCAAAAAATATATGTCAATTCGTGTTAGAATCGAAATAATTTTCGCATTATCCTTGTTTATCGGCCAATAAACAACACTTTTTCATTCTGATGCGTGGTTAATTCCTACGCATCAAGACTCCAAATCGTTGTTTATTGGCCGATAAACAACGATAAATCGAAAATTATTTATAAAATAATGTCGCCTGAAATCATAGAAAACGTTTCAGTAGATTTACAATCATTTTTTTATTGATGTTAAAGAACAGCCATTTGCTCCAGTAGTGCTGCAAGTTGGAGATCTAGTCCAGTCCATCCTTCCCGCCTCGTGCTGGACACGTGCAACTTGTGTCTGCATAATTTTACAGCTGCATAATTGTCGTCTGCACAATGTCACGCGTCCCATTTTATAAAACGGAACATCTGTGTCGTAGATAAAATACTGGTTAAATCGATCTTACTTGTAAACCGGAAGTCTACCTGAAAATTAACCTGGAAAAGTTTCCGATATGGAAGGCTGATTGAAAAGGTGTTTGTTCATACGGCGATCGTTTCTGTACACGAAGTGGCAACGGGTGAGCTAGTGTGGTCACTTATAGTCATTGTCTCATATCGTTGCGTCGTTTGGTTGTGTCACGTCATTGGGTCGTTTGATTTTGTCATGTTTCGTCACTTGGTTGTGTCACTTTGTTGCGTCACTTGGTTGTGTCACGTCATTGCGTCGTTTGGTTGTGTTACATCGTTGCATCGCTCGGTTGTGTCACGTCGTTGCATCGTTTGGTTGAGTCACTTCGTTGCCTCCCTTGCTCGTGTCACGTCGTTGCACCGTTTAGTTGTGTCACGTCGTTGCGTCGCTTTGTTACGTCATGTCGTTGAATTGTTTGGCTGTGTCACCTCGTTGCATCGTTTTGTTGTGTCACGTCATTGATTCGTTTGGTTGTGTCACGTCGTTGCATCGTTTTGTTGTGTGACGTCGTTGATTTGATTGATTGTGTCACACCTTTGCATCGTTTTGTTGTGTCACGTCGTTGGTTCGTGTGGTTGTGTCACGTCTTTGCATCGTTTGGTTGTTTCAAGTCATTGATTCGCTAGGTTGTGTCATGTCGTCGCATCACTTTCTTATGTCATGTCGTTACATCGTTTGGTTGTGTCACGTCGTTGCATCACTTGGTTGTCACGTCGTTAAATACCGTGACTGTCATCGTCATTAATAGCCACGCATCAGAACGACAAATACACTTAGTTGTTTATTGACCGATAAACAACGATAATGGAAAAAAAAAAAGAATCTAACATGATCTGACACGTATGTTTGGAATTTTAATGAGAACTCTATTTTACTATGCTGCGTCCGGGACTACTTTCTGCGTTGTTTTTTAACAACGATAATTTAGTTCTTTGTCTATAGAACAATCAGCGAGTATCATGTTAGAATTGTTTATTTGTAAGGAACTTTGCGCAACACGTAATGAATGAATTTGCAGAAAAAATGTCAGAAAAATTTATATATATAATTTGCATGTCAACAAATGATTAGATTTGATTGTGATCCGGATCACCGACTGGATCCACGATTTGTTTGGAAATATTTTTTATTATTGATAGATTTTTACATGATGGTGTATACTGGATTAGTAACATAACACGTGTGTGATTGAGCTGCCCTGGCGGAGGTCTTCGCTCTTCGAGTACCATCAAGTTACGTATATGTTTTCTTAAAAGACGAAACGACTAAAGTTGAAGCCATTTTTTTTTCAGCAGTTTAAATACATTGACTATTTAGAATGATGCAAGTTATATAAATCCAGTCCGCGTCAGTTTTGATCATAATTATCGTAGCTTCACCCGACGATTGCGTGTTTTTGAATATATATCAATGGTTGAAAATCTAGAACAATATTTTCAGAAGGTCTAACATATATAGCACGTTTCGTGTGGGTCAGATCGAGCTTACGCGTAAACCTAAAGTTTACAGACCGAAAGCAAGTGACACCTACGGACCGTCCTGACCTAGTTGCAACTCCGTCTTCCTCCATATTGACTGGTACACGTGCACCAAGTTTTTCGACGAAGGAGAAGAATACGATTCGCTACTAAAAATTGTGTTGTTGATTTACGCACATTACGAACAGAGTATTGTATTTCATTCCCGCCCGCACAAACTCATGAACATGTTTATTACACCGTAACAATCTTCAAAGGCGCGAACTGGGCCCATATGTAGAAAAAGTGTTAAGTTGTTCATTACTGAGTTGGAAATAAGGTAACACCACCACCACCTTCAACAACAACAACAACAATCATTTATTAGCTCTTAAGCGTGCAGTTCGTTGTTAGCCATATGCAAAAACACAAGTGCTATACATGGATGAGAAAAATATGAAATTAGGTAATGATAGAAGTTAACAAACAATATAGTATCCCTAGGGTTAGAAGTTAACAAACAATATAGTATCCCTACCAAAGTAATAAATATCTCAGTGCTTAAGAACATGTGCATAACAAATACTTAATAATAGTGGAATTGAATTGCAATTATTTTGTCAAAATCTTCAAACTATGCATTTCTTTGTCAGATTAAACTCGGAGTGTTTCTTAATTTCGAACATTTATAAATACCAGATTGTAACTCTTAACTTGTAGGGCACATGACCTTAGGGATTAACAAAAATATTGCTCGTTTCTCGTACAACTTCCGGCCGAAAAGAAATAGCCACGACAGAAAATAGTGTTGACTTTGTTCATGTGAATGGACCTTGTGAAACTAAACCTACAAATGCTCGTCGCATGTTGAGTATGTGGATTCTACAGTCTTCGTTCATGTAAATGGACCATTGTGAAACTAAACCTACAAATGCTGGTCGCATGTTGAGTATGTGGATTCTACAGACTTCGTTCATGTGAATGGACCATTGTGAAACTAAACCTACAAATGCTCGTCGCATGTTGAGTATGTGGATTCTACAGACTTCGTTCATGTGAATGGACCATTGTGGAACTAAACCTACAAACGCTCGTCGTATATTGAGTAGGTGTGTAGTAGGGTTATGTATAAGGGACACTTATACTGCCTTGCTATATGAGCTAGTTTTTATAGCGACGCGGTAAAGCGTTTGCCTAGGAACCGGGAGATCCCGGGTTCGATTTCCATTGTGGCTTGGGGATTTTTTCAGCTGGGTTACATTGGCGCCCAACGTAAATAACCCACTGTGGTATGTACGACATCCCACAGATGTCAAGGCAGAAGGAAATTCGTGGAAGAATTTCATACATGGAGGGAGAGTATGTAGTAGGGTGATGCATAAGGGACGTTTGCCTAGGAACCGGGAGGTCCCGGGTTCGATTCCCATTGTGGCTTGGGGATTTTTCAGCTGGGTTACACGTGATTTCTAAAACAAACCTATTCAGCAGTATATCATGCACAGAAATTATCAGTGCTAAAACAACGAGAGGCTCCGAATCGTGCGTGACCTCGCAACTAGGTTTTCAACAATATTATAATGTTATGCATCTGCATTTCATTCAGATTTTGCTTATTATTCGTACACTTTGTTTTTCATTTTCAGTGCTTTATTTATGATATTTTTCTTTATGATTACTCAAAGTAAGACCTGTATTCGCATGTGTCACACTCATTCTGTACGATCTTTATTCGTAAAGATCCCATGCCAAACGATATGTATTCCTGATAATCACTAATGCACGATATTTTTCACTATCATCACTTAGTGTACGATCTTTATTTGTGGTGAATAGATACTGTACGATCTTTCGTCGTGACGATCAGTGTTTGTGACGATCACATAATGTATGATCTTTGTTGATGATCACTTAGTGAACGGTCTTTATTCGTGATGATCATAATGCACCTATCAATATTTACTGGACTTTAGACTGACGGGCGGGAATCTGACACGCCGAATGATTCCGGGTACCGGGAAATAGACTTTGTTCGGATTTTAGACCCCGGATATATTGGTACACCATTTGATACACCAATTAAGCATCCCCCATTGAGGGGATTTAGACAAAAATGCTTGGATGTAGGGTGGGGAATTAGATCCCCCGAACTACAATTAGTCATATTCCCGTGGGATTGCCCGCCGCTGCACCCCCCCCCCCTGGGAAGAAATATTGATAGGTGTATAATATGTAAGATCTATTTTACCCATGATCACTTACAGCACAGTCTTTATTTGTACGGCCTTTATTCCCTATGATCACTTAATGTTTTTTTTATTGATAATCACTAGGTATAATATCATTAATTGATTCCCCTACTGTAAGATCTTTATACAGTATGATCAAAAATTGTAAGACATTTGAATAAAATGTCCTGATATTTCAATTCATTATTGAGTGTGTTGCCATGGTTTGTGATAAACTAAACTAAATCGTTGACAATTCAGACCGATATTTAGCACTCAGAATATACTAGTATAATAAAAGTGGTTGTGTTACGTTGTTGTGTCGCCTGGTTGTGTTCCGTCGTTGTGTTGCCTGGTTGTGTTCCGTCGTTGTGTCGCCTGGTTGTGTTCCGTGGTTGTGTTGCCTGGTTGTGTTCCGTCGTTGTGTCGCCTGGTTGTGTTGCGTCGTTGTGTCGCCTGGTTGTGTTACTTTGTTGTGTCGCCTGGTTGTAATGCGTTGTTGTGTCGCTTGGTTGCGTTACTTTGTTCTGTCGCCTGGTTGTGTTACGTTGTTGTGTCGCCTAGATGTGTTACTTTGTTGTGTCCGAGGTTGTGTTATATTGTTGAGTCGCCTGGTTGTGTTACTTTGTTGTGTCGCCTGGTTGTGTTACTTTGGTGTGTCGCCTGGTTGTGTTACGTTGTTGTGTCGCCTGGTTGAATTACTTTGTTGGTCGCCAGGTTGTGTTACTTTGTTATGTCGTCTTGTTGTGTTACTTTCTTGTGCCGCCTGGTTGTGTTACTTTGTTGTGTCGCCTGGTTGTGCTACGTTGTTGTTTCCAAGGTTGTGTTATATTGTTGTGTCGCCTGTTTGTATTACGTTGTTGTGTCGCCTTCTTGTGTTACGTTGTTGTGTCGCCTGGTTGCGTTACGTTGTTGTGTCGCCTGGTTGTGTTACTTTGTTGTGTCGCCTGGTTGTGTTACTTTGTTGTGTCCAATGTTGTGTTATATTGTTGTGTCGCCTGGTGGTGTTATTTTGTTGTGTCGCCAGGTTGTATTACGTTGTTGTGTTGCATGGTTGTGTTACTTTGTTGTGTCCAAGGTTGTGTTATATTGCTGTGTCGCCTGGTGGTGTTACTTTGTTGTGTCGCCAGGTTGTATTACTTTGTTGTGTTGCATGGTTGTGTTACTTTGTTGTGTCCAATGTTGTGTTATATTGTTGTGTCGCCTGGTGGTGTTACTTTGTTGTGCCGCCTGGGTTGTGTTACTTTGTTGTGTCGCCTGGTTGTGTTACGTTGTTGTTTCCAAGGTTGTGTTATATTGTTGTGTCGCCTGTTTGTATTACGTTGTTGTGTCGCCTTCTTGTGTTACGTTGTTGTGTCGCCTGGTTGCGTTACGTTGTTGTGTCGCCTGGTTGTGTTACTTTGTTGTGTCGCCAGGTTGTGTTACTTTGTTGTGTCCAATGTTGTGTTATATTGTTGTGTCGCCTGGTGGTGTTATTTTGTTGTGTCGCCAGGTTGTATTACGTTGTTGTGTTGCATGGTTGTGTTACTTTGTTGTGTCCAAGGTTGTGTTATATTGCTGTGTCGCCTGGTGGTGTTACTTTGTTGTGTCGCCAGGTTGTATTACGTTGTTGTGTTGCATGGTTGTGTTACTTTGTTGTGTCCAAGGTTGTGTTATATTGCTGTGTCGCCTGGTGGTGTTACTTTGTTGTGTCGCCAGGTTGTATTACTTTGTTGTGTTGCATGGTTGTGTTACTTTGTTGTGTCCAATGTTGTGTTATATTGTTGTGTCGCCTGGTGGTGTTACTTTGTTGTGCCGCCTGGGTTGTGTTACTTTGTTGTGTCGCCTGGTTGTGTTACGTTGTTGTTTCCAAGGTTGTGTTATATTGTTGTGTCGCCTGTTTGTATTACGTTGTTGTGTCGCCTTCTTGTGTTACGTTGTTGTGTCGCCTGGTTGCGTTACGTTGTTGTGTCGCCTGGTTGTGTTACTTTGTTGTGTCGCCAGGTTGTGTTACTTTGTTGTGTCCAATGTTGTGTTATATTGTTGTGTCGCCTGGTGGTGTTATTTTGTTGTGTCGCCAGGTTGTATTACGTTGTTGTGTTGCATGGTTGTGTTACTTTGTTGTGTCCAAGGTTGTGTTATATTGCTGTGTCGCCTGGTGGTGTTACTTTGTTGTGTCGCCAGGTTGTATTACGTTGTTGTGTTGCATGGTTGTGTTACTTTGTTGTGTCCAATGTTGTGTTATATTGTTGTGTCGCCTGGTGGTTTTACTTTGTGTCGCCAGGTTGTATTACGTTGTTGTGTTACCTGGTTGTGTTACTTTGTTGTGTCCAAGGTTGTGCTATATTGTTGTGTCGCCTGGTTGTGTTACGTTGTTATGTCGCCTTGTTGTGTTACGTTGTTGTGTCTCCTGGTTGTGTTATGTTGTTGTGTCGCCTGGTTGTCACGTCGTTGTGTCGTCTCGTTGTGTCACGTCGTTGTGTTGCCTGGTTGTGTCACGTCGTTGTGTCGCCTGGTTTGTGTTGCGGCATTGTGTCACTTTGTTGTGTTACATCGTTGTGTCGTCTGGTTGTGATATTTGGTTGGTGTTTGGTTGTTTAACACGTTTACGTTGCCTGATTGATTGTTATTATATCACATGCAAATGACAGTGTGTGTTTTTTATTCAGTAATTCATGATAGTGTTGTAAATATGTTACGTGATAACGTCAGATTTAGATTTATTTGATCGTAGATCAAAAACAAAACAAATTTGCTTTGTTTTTGTTCCAACTACACTCACGAGTTTTAATCATTTGGAAATGACGATAATCAAGCATCTTGTTACATAACAAAAATAATTCCAAACAATACGTGTTATAGTTTATTATCGACTTGAATTCAATGTGCATCTTACATGCAACGTAGCATACATATTACTTTTATCTTTGTATTATTTCCATCACTGGCAAATTAGTAACATAATCACGACCAGTTTCAATTATAATAAATATAATTTTATCTAATAAACAGAAGTGCTTTTTGCTCTGCATACTGTCTGTTACAATTTGTCAATTTCCGTTATTGAATGTAAATGTCAATTTTTTAAAACAAATGATTGATATGTTATTACAAAAATGCATGACCGCAATGTTTCTGGAAATTTGGGAAATATTAATCACTTTCTGTTGTTTCGAAACGGTGAATTGCTAAACATATATAGCGTCAAAAGAGTAACTACCAAAAACACGAATTTACAAAATGGACATGGACTGTTGGATTTAATGGATATTTTCGTATAAATATAAAGCTGCAATAGTGTAATGGATCAAGAGGTCGTGAGTTCCAACTTCCCTCCTTCGTTTTGCAACAGCAGCTTGCAGTCAAGACCAATTTCTGTTAATTCATGTAAACTGACAGTGTCTTCATGTATCTTATGGTATTTATTAAAACAGACCTACCAGTATAATACGGAATCCGGTTAGGGCCATATGGAACATCGTGCCTCTTACGGCGAGGGCAAGACACGAGAATTGCGCGAAATACGAAGCGACACACGATATTCCAGCGAGAGAAGAAGCGAGGCACGATATTGTAACACGAAATCTCGCACTGTCGCAGTAGCCCATACCACGATATCTCGTGGCAAAATATGGCATTAACCGGATTCCGTAGTTTTTAATTATTTACGTGTTCATGATCATCAAGATTGACATTATTCTTTATTTGCTATTATTTTACTTTATTTATACTGATTGGCATGATAATTAGCTTTCTAAAAATGCTCTTATATATATTATGCTTGAGTTATAGTTAAACATAATTTCTTTACTTTGTTGCTCCTGTACTACGCGTAGAAAATATGCTTGATCGGCGGGCCTGCCTCGTTCTGGACACGGGGAAACTTTCTTCTGCACGAATTGTCGTCTGCACGTCTGCTTCATGTCACATGTCACATTTTGAGATACGGATTACGGTAGTTCCAATAAATTCGTGGACCGGAAGTATACAAACCGGATGTCAGTGATTCCGTATAGCCCTAACCAAGGCGACATCGTTCTAGTCTATTATGGCGTTGCGAATAAACCGCGATTTACCTGCTTCTTCTGCCTATTAAAACACCTTACATTATTAAAGTATTGTCTGGCCTTCCAGCAACTTTAATGTGTTTTGTTTCCGGACAGAACCGAAAAAGGCCACGATTCTACAAGTTTTGGTATTTGTGTGCATGCAACGGAACATGAAACGACTCTTCCAATAATGGCAGCGAAGTTTAAAGGGGTTTGTTCACAGAATTTTCATATTTAAATGCTAGACTGGCAACACGTATCTTTTTTAAGAAACAAACACTTTATACTTGTCTTGCTCTGATACAGATATTGTATGCATATAGTTCGGGTATTGTAGGATTATATCATAACAAGGACTAAGACATATTTTTTGTTGTTGCTTTGTTTTTCTGTCCGCTAGACATATAAAAATCGTAAAACATACGAGAGGTTGTAGAAAGTAATATTTTTTTATGTAAATAAAACAAAAACTAAGAGTTATCTACCTGTCAGATATTAAGATTGTCCTATATCTGTCTGTTTCCGAATCTTTAAGAGTGTGGAATGTTCCTTTCGTATGTCACAAAATTCGTGATGATTACCCGTACTTAGTGTACGATTTTTATTAGTGATAATTATGTACGATCTTTATTAGTGGTTATTATTTAGTGTATGATCTTTATTAGTGATTATTACTAAGTGTACGATCTTTATTAGTGGTTATGACTTAGTGTACGATTTTTATTAGTGATAATTATGTACGATCTTTATTAGTGGTTATTATTTAGTTTATGATCTTTATTAGTGATTATTACTAAGTGTAATCTTTATTAGTGATTATTACTTAGTGTACGATTTTTATTAGTGATAATTATGTACGATCTTAATTAGTGGTTATTTTTTAGTGTACGATCTTTATTAGTGATTATTACTAAGTGTACGATCTTTATTAGTGGTTATGACTTAGTGTACAATTTTTTTTAGTGATGATTACCTACTGTAGTGTACAATCTGCATTCATCATGAAATCCTTTCATCATCAAAAACTGAAATACGTCCTAACCATATTTATGAACATTTTCTTAAATTTGAATAAATTTCACTTTTAATCTAATATAGTTTTGGTAATTCTACGAAAACTGACATTGAACTTATACTCTTATTATCAGAAATCTTTCACACCATAAAGATTATTTTTATTACAAAAATGCACATATTCATTATGATTGGAAGTATTAGGCTAAAAAAAAAAAGTTCATGAATTGTTTCTCAGGCAGCGCAGCAACGTTTTTTCATGGCCCGCCACGATTTTGATTTAATGCCAAACCAAATTATTTACTATTTTTTGACGATCGGGTTTTAAAGCAGCAGTCCAGAAATATGTTAATAAAAATAAAACTTCGCATAAATTGTTGCTAATGGGCATATTACCGAACAAAATACAAGAACTACGCATTAAAATCTGTGAATTATTAACATTTTGGTAACTTGCTATCGTCTATTTTCTGTATGTGATAACTAGTGAGGCGTAAAAAAAACATGATTCAGGTTACCTGCCCCCGAAAATAGGGTAGGTAGGTCGGGATTTATTATTTATTTATTTATTTGGTAAATGGTAAACTTGAAGATTCTAAAACTGAATAAATATCTAAAACATATCAGTTATATCCTTAAACATTGTTTATATGTGGATACTATAAAAAAAACACTTATTTATCCAAAAACACATTTAGTTATTGAAAAGGTAAATAAAGCAATAATCATTCTGACAAACCCAATAAAATGTTCTAGGGACGGGACATTTTTTTAGGGTAGGTCGGGTAACCTGAAACAAACATATTTGTTTTACGCCTGATGACTCTGGAGTAACCAGCATGTACACTACAGTATATTAGTATTCCGTTCGTACCAAGCGCTTTTCTACAAGCAGAGTTTCCTTTTAAAAATTGTTTGTGATTTATTGCAAAAATAATTCCTATTTTTGACCGTTATAAAATATGAATTAGGAATTAGGAAAAGTTAAATTCTATAAATAGGAGTACATTAATGCTGATGGTATAATAATTTGAAGGCACTTATGTTAATTATGAACATTCAAATTGATTGTCATTTTACGTCAGCTTGCATAAATGACCGTTTTTAACACGAGCAATTAATAAATCTATAATATTTAGAATTTTATAAAAAGGAATGCTTATGTTGTTATTAAAATTTAAAATCGTCTTTAATCTGTACGTATTTACTTGTTTTAATTAAGTCATTACATAGTGCCAACAGAAAAGAGTAGGAGGAAAAAAAATCCCCCCTCCCTCCTTATTTTTTGCAAAAAGTGCCTGAGAAACAATTTATTAACTTTTTTAGCCTTAGTACACTACATGTACACCTGTATCGACCAACTTCCGGTTATTTTGTTTGACAGGGGCGCTGTATTTTATATAACCTGGTAACGAATCACATTTATAAAAATCGAAACATATTCATGCTTAATGAAAGTTGTCAATTAGAGAAATAATTTCAGATTTAGCTTGTTTATTCGCTAATAAACAACGCTTTGAAATTATGATCAAAATGAATCTACAAACGCTCTCCGTTCTCAATAACCGACCATCAGAATAAAAACGTACCATTCTCATATCGTGATTATCTTCATATGGGAGAAATTATTTCCATTTTATCATGATGTGACACTACCTTACACGGTGTTCCGACCATGTTCCCGCGCTTACGTTCGCACGCGCGTCACCGCTGTTACGCTTATGTCATTTATTGATACAAATTCATTGTTAAATTGCTTTCATTAATAAAAAGTTAAAAACTGAACGAATAACGTTAGTTTCTGATATGTGTAAGCATTGTTTATTTAAAAAATAATGTGGTAATGACATTTGCGTATTACTATTCTAACATGACACGCGCTAAATTTCCGTCAATAAAAAACTCGAAAAAGTAGTTCCAAAACTGTAAATATAGTTCGCATTGTAAATGCAGAATATGTTGTCTGGTCATGTTAGAATCGAAATAATTTTCGCTTTATCGTTGTTTATCTGTAAATAAGCAACGAGTTGTTGTCCTGATGCGCGTATATTTAACCACTCCGGCTACCGCTCTCGTGGTTTATATACGCATCATACAATCAGAACTCAAAATCGTTGTTTATTTACAGATAGGCAACTTAAAATCGAAATTTATTTCCTAAATGAATTAGAAAAACAACAACAAAATTAATGTTTAGGCCTAATATATGAATCATTTAAATATGAAATAAAAAGTTAAAGAAAAATTAAGATTTTAAGGAGTGTTGCGGCAGTTTTTGAAACCGAGGTTATTTTAAACCTATCACCGTATTTTTGCTATTATCACAACGCGCTATTTTTTACTAGATACATATTCGGATTCTCGCATCTTTTACCTGAAGTTTCGTCTGTGTTTTGTTTGCTAGTTTTTTTTCATGATGCCACGAAAAAAAGGTAGATTTGTATCGAAAAAAGGCTCAGTACGAGGATTATTGTCATCCGCTCGTCTGACAACATGGCATGCCGATAGTAAACGGTCAACTGAAGAACTCCAAGAAGGAAGCAGAATTTCGGGCGCTATCATTTCGGACACTCATCCCAATATTGAAGAAACTCCGCTTGTATCAGATACAGTTGCCGTCTCGTCTCCTACTGATAATTTGTTACCCTCTGGAGTTGTCCTTTATAGCTGAACAGTTAAAAAAATGTGTTGAGTGTTCTTCTGAATTAAACATAACTAACACAGTTCCCAGCATTCAACATAAAACATTGAAGAAAGCTGAGAGCAAGGTACATGTTTAATCTGTTTGAACAAGTAATGCATGTACACTAGTAAATATTTTTCTACTTCCACTATTAAAAAAGACCCTGTTTATGCCTTGACAAATTCAAGACACGGTTGTGCAGTGAGGTGGATGGTTATGGCAACTGTGATGATTTAACTGAATATTATTTGTCACCCACTGCTGTTTCAAGTGGGAAAGCCGATCTAATATAAATCAAATCCTAACATTCGCTCCATTAGTAGTCACTGCTAGTGCAAGTCAGCTCATATTATAGCAGCGTCAGACTGGAACTGTTTTAAGGGGATTGTGGGGAAAGCATGCCCATCTTCTCTAGTGTTGACCCGTTGTTAATGCAAATAGAAACAAATCTCCCATGTGTCATGGACTTTGTAAGGCATAATTATTATTATTTTGTTAACAGGTTGGTCAGCACATAGTTTCTATTGCGAAGGCATCCTGTAAAAAAGCATTGAAACAAGAGGAGGAAGAAATAACAAGGCGCTTGTGGTAAGTATAGCTTAATTGCTCTATATACAGAAAAATGTATCCTGACTCTTAATTCCTTGATCATTTAGTGATAATTTATATTTAAATAACACAATTTAGTGGATTTTGTATGCAAACCACTAGTGTCTGTTTTGCTGGTTTAAAAAAAAATAAACCCATATGTTCACTTTTATGTTATGTCTGTTACTATATACATATAGCAATTTGATGTGTAATGAACTAAGTCTCTGATAAAGTATGATAAAACTTAGATACCGGTATATAGCACACAATTTTGCTGATCATGTGATGAATATTTCAGTACTCATGCTGCTGGTACCTCTCACACCAATGCCTCCCCAGATGATTCCCATTCAAGACATGCCCTACAAGATGCTCATTTAGAACTGCAAGGTTTGTATATGTTGATCAGAGAAAGATGGTAACAAGTCCCTTGGAAGATATAATTAAGAATTTTAATATACTCTGTTTAAGTAAAATACTGATAATAAATATCAAAAGAGATAAACACTTCATATTTTGATGGACTTTGTAACACACTTTCTTATAAATTCTAGACTCAATGAGCCAAATAATAATCAAATGATAAAATTTAATGTATATTATTTTCCAGATGTTACCCCTGGAAGTAGCCTGACAGGCCCCGGTGATGACATGACAAGCAGTGCAACCACAATCGATATTCGCACAAGCAGTGCATCCCTGGGCGATAGTGTGACAGTGTGAGATTCCGACAGGCTGTGATACAACTAATACTGGCGATACCCATCCTCCTCATTCAGCTGGATGTGTCATAGGTAAATGTATCATAACTGTATAAGCTGTATACCTAGCAGCCAGAGTAGAAAGCATTTTGTAGTGACGGAACTGTCATATGAATAGCCCAGACAGGGCTTCCTTGAGCCTGCACATTAAAGGGTTAAAGATCATGAAGCAAAAACAAATTTCTAGCAGTTCACACCTTTTTTTCTATTGAACACTGGTGTGTTTACAATGCCTGTGTGCATAACATTTATATCCCAAATTCAGAAAGAAAGATATTTTTCAGGCTTTGAGTGCATTCATTATGTGTTAATTGTACTTCTTTTTTAACCAACACAGTAAACAATTGGAGTTAGCTTTCCACTTGATATTTGTTATATAAAAGTATAATTAATACATTGTAATTATTGATTATGAATACCAGTCAGTTAAACTGTCACCAAACCTGAAAAACCTCACTAAATAATATTTACTTAGTTTAAAAATGCCGCCCACATTGTGGAATAAAAGTAAATATTTTATCGACAATACGCTGAACTACATCTTTAATGAGAATCTTCATGTTTACATGTATGGCTAAATATTTTTTCATTTAACTATTGCAGAGGATGGTTGTGCTGAAACGTGAGTCCATTCCGACCATACATATATAAAGGATCCGGCAAAGACCCGTCTTTCAGGACAATTCAAATATGATATGGGCTGGCAGAAAAGGGAGATGTTATGACAGCAGATCAGGCGTAGGAACTATGATAGGAAACTTGAAAGGAAAAATCTGTGCATATGGCATACGCTCCAAAAGTTGTAAGAAATGTGATTATCATAAAGCTAAGGGCAATGTGGTTCCAGATCATAAATGCAGTAGAAATTGGACTAGTAGCTCAAAAGCAATGGAGCCAGATGTGGCAGGAGAGCTAGTAAAAGAAATTGAATCAGAACATGTTGATGTTGGTGTCCTTATAATGGATGACGACTGTACAACTTTAGCTAGAGTAAGAAAATATCTGACACACAGTGTAGAAAAATGGAGTGACCAAAATCACACGGTGAAGCACATTGGCAACAGCTTGTATGCCGTACAGAAAAAACATAAAGTTCTTTCAGTAATGGTTATTAAACACATACAAAAGTGTATCAACTATGCTTTAGTGCAAAACAAAGGTGACGTTGAGAAATTTACATCAGCTCTTAAACAAATTGTTCCTCATCTGTTTGGAGACCATGAGCAGTGTGGGGAATGGTGTGGCTACAAAAAAAGTCCACAGACCTATAAACACAGAGGTTTGCCTTATGGTAGATCTTTGACTGGAGCAACCCTTAGGTCAGATTTAGAAGCTGTGTTTAATGTTGTGGTCCAGAATGCTGCTACGATAGCCCCAAGTGCATCAACAAAAGACGTGGAGTCGTTCAACTGTATGGTAGCTGCAAAGGCTAAAAAAAAACCCACTACTCTGGCTCAGAAAGTCTTCACATCAGAACTAGTTGTGCCGTAGCACAGAAAAATATTGGAGCTTCTTACGTAAACGCAGTAAATCAAAGTATAGGAATATCACCTGGACAATTGCTACAATTTCATACTACCAAACAAAACAAACTTCGCAAGCGAAGAATTGAAATTGCAAACAGTGTTGAAATCAAGCGAACAAAATTGGAACGGAAGTCAAAGCTAAAGTTTGGCAACATTAAAAGTGAAATTCATGAAGGTCCAACATATCAGAGTGGAATAGCAACATGTAGTAATACAGACGTAACAGAAATTCCACCTCCTAAAAGTGTACAAACAACTGAAAACGTTAAAGCTGATGAGTTGATTGGTGTTAACAAAATCTTCTGTGATATTGAAACAACATCATTACATAAAGATGCAGACATAATACAGATTGCTGCAAACTGTGCAGATAAATGTTTAAACTGTTACGTTTTCCCGTCAAAACAGATAGCACCCACGGCATCTGAAGTTACAGGGCTGACTGTCACGGGCAGCTCAATGTTCTACAATGGTCAGCATGTTGATACTAAAACACTTGTAAGGTCACTTAACATGTTTGTAACATTCATTGAACAGCACCAGCCTTGTATTCTTGTGGGTCATAACTTTCTAAAGTTCGACTTTCCTCGTGTAATTAGGGCATTTGAACTCGCACTTTCCATTGAGCCACTTTCAAAGTATGTTTTAAGGATAGCTGACACTCTCTCATTGTTTAAGGCCACACACACAGGCCTTGAAAAATACTCTCAAGAGTATCTTGTGAGTCATCTATTGAAAGAACAGTATTCTGCCCACAATGCCCTGGGTGATGTGCGAAGCCTGCAGAAGCTGTGCTCTACTGTTGGTGTTACAGACTGTCAATTTTCGGATCACAGCTGTACTGTTCAGTCAGCAATCAATAAGTTAAAATATCAGTGTGAAAGTGTAAAAAACATTGAAACATTCAATGAACTTAAAGTTAACGATATCATTTCCAAAGGAATGACAGAGAAAATAGCCAACAGTGGACTTTGTTTAGCTCACCCTCAGTTATCAGTTAAACGAGGCGGACTGGATGGGCTAAAATTTCTTCTGTCTGAATTGACACCACATGGAAAACCAAGAGTAACAAAAAATTAGAAAATAATTGAAAAACTATTTGACTACCTTAAAGACAAATCTTAAAGCAGTGGCGTGTTAAAGTCTCCAAATTGACACTCAGCATAACATATTTTTGTTTGTACAAACTAAATTAATGAATAAACCAATATTACACATTGTCAACCATGTAAACAGTTTATCAGCAGAGCGCCTGTTTTTATACCTGAATATGGTTCTCCCTCTTTCGTGCTATGCAGCTCAAGTTTTCCTTTGTTTACATTTGAATTATCCTGAACTGTCATTCCTTTTGAGAAACCTTTGAGGGTCTGGAACACCATACTGATGCTAAGAAACCTACATATTTGATTTTGTGTCACTACATCAAGGTTTGAATTCTGTATCAATTTCAGACATGATATCAACAAATATACATTTTAGACTATGTTTTTTAAAACTTGTTTTACAGTAGGCTAAGGCATGTAATAATTCTTGTTTTGTAAATATACTTCAATTCTAAATACAAAGAGGTTTTATTATTTTCAAAATCATTTATATTCCAAGCGAAACCTTGTGCCTTGCGAATGCATGTTTCTACTGACAAAAATCAGATGCAAACTGTCCTCGTTCAGTATTTGTGATAACTGCTATTGAAGTTATTATTATTATTATTATACACTACTAGTAGTAATTAGTATTCTTGTTATTGGTTTATTTAGCTGTTACGAATACTTTTTGTTGAAGTGCCATTTTTCAAACATGCAAAAATAAGGTGTACGGTAGTGCTCTTTTCTACAATATAATTCAATTAATAATGTGACCGGTACAATGTTTTCTAGTTTTATGATGAGAACATATATATGAAAACATTCAAGTACTTTGGCAGAAATCTTTTAACTTTAATATAATTAGAAAAATGTTAATTTATAAAATGAGAATCGCTTTGGCTTTGTCGGTCACAAAAAGTTGTTAGTCCCAATTCAAACTACACACCCAATGGAACTTGTGTGCATTGATTTTCTAAAGTTAGAACCCTCTAAAGGCAATATCGAGAACATATTGGTCATTACGGATCATTTTACTCTCTATGCTCAAACTGTGCCTTGCAGAAATCAAACAGCTGTAACTACCGCAAAAGCTTTCTATGAAAACTTCATTCGTTTCTATTCTTTTCCAGAGCGATTACGCAGTGATCAAGGACGGAATTTCGAGAGCATAGTTATCAAAGAACTGTGCAATTTAGCAGGTGTGACCAAAACAGCACTACTCCTTACCATGTTGGGTACTCTAGAACAATTGGCAATCGATGTTGTCTTTGGTCTGAATTCGAATGAACAGCAGAGTTCTGACAAAACTGTTTATGTGAAAGTATCATTTAGTCCGAATGACAAATGTCGGCTGTCTGTCCATGTTCAGTAGTTGTGATTATTGATATTGAAGTTATTACCATTATTAATGGTTTCATTTATAATCTATTATGAATTTAATACATTATTTGATTTTTTCCAGCTTGTATCTGTATTTCTAGCAAACTGAATACTTAGGTCTGTAAAATTGCTGTATTTTGTGAAAAATGACGAGAAGGTAGTGATCTTTTTTACAATTTTATTCGATTAATAATATGGTGACCTATACATTGTATTCTTGGTTTATCTTGACAACATATAGATTAATACATTCAAGTAGTTTGGCAGAATTCTATTATGTAGAACTTTATATATTTCCAAAATTGTGGTTGATACAGTAAGAATGTCTTCAGCTTTATCGGTCACACTGAATACATAAAACATGTGATTTTTTCAGCATTTACGTTCTGTTATTCATTTTTTGGTAATGTTTGCTTTCATTAAATGTATATTGCTTAATATAAGCTTACATCAAACCTTAATTTTGTCCTTTTTATCTTTTATTGGGGATTTAACATAGTATTGAGACACTCGAAAATATAGCAGTTTTTATGCAAAAGTGCACGTTATAAAGTTGCAAATAAGATAACAATAAGACTGGTAACCATATGTTTTTATTTTCATTTTTCACACAGTATTTGTATGTATTCCTTGCAGACAAAGTTTACACAAAAATCTATTATTGGCACAAAAAAAACAACTGTAGCAACACTCCTTAATTGTGTCTGTGTGAAAATCATTTTTTGGGTATCGCCAGTACTTGTTGTTTATGAGAAAGTCAATTTTCTGGGTAAAACCAGTACTGGTACTTGGTGTTTATGAGAAAGTCAATTTCTTGGGTAGTGTCAGTTCTTGGTGTCTGTGAGAAATTCAATTTCCTGGGTAAAACCATTACCAGTGCTTGGTGTTTATGAGAATTTTAATTTCATGGGTAGAACCAGTTCTTGGCATTTGTGAGAAGGTCCATTTCATAGGTAGAACCAGTTCTTGGTGTCTGTGAGAAAGTCCATTTCCTGGGTAGAACCAGCTCGTGGTGTCTGTGAGAAAGTATGTTTCCTGGGTAGAACCAGGTCTTGGTGTCTGTGAGAAAGTCCATTTCCTGGGTAGAACCAGCTCTTGGTGTTTATGATGTGAGAAAGTCCATTTCCTGGGTAGAACCAGTTCTTGGTGTCTGTGAGAAAGTCCTTTTTCTGGGTAGAACCAGATAGTGGTGTCTGTTAGAAAGTCCATTTCCTTGGTAGAACCAGTTCTTGGTGTCTGTGAGAAGTCCATTTCCTGGGTAGAACCAGTTCGTGGTGTCTGTAAGAAAGTCCATTTCCTGGGTAGAACCAGTTCTTGGTGTACAAGCGCTGGATAATGTCTTTTATTGTCCATATTGTTAAATTAATCCTGTGCTTGGCATTTATGAAATTTGTTATCTAGAAGGGGAATTTTATTGAAGATATTAAAGGGGAGTATTGACAGCAGGTCTACAAACATTTGCGAAAACAACGCTAATTCACAGATAATTGATATTTAATGATTGTTAAATTTTATGTCTATTAGTTTTTTATGGTTTTGTTTCTATCTACAATTGACTATTACTTTAAAAGTAAGGCATTGTCATGGACGACCCTTAGTGACATGGGTAAATTAGTTTTGGTAGTATGATAGTATGAATGTAATGTACATGATGTACCATTACACACATGCATGACAGTCACAAAATCCATCAAGCATGCAGAAAAAAATGTTGTCACTAATGAACGAATACAGTGTACTCCCTTCAAACCGAACTCTCTATAAACCGGAACTCTCTAAAAACCGAACAGACGCTCCGGTCCCGTTTTTTTTGCCTATATGTTTAATGTGCAGAAACCCTCGGTATACCGGAACCTCTGTATGCGAGTTGATCTCATTTTCTTGAAAATTAACCCATTTATCGCGAACATTGTAAGTGTCGGGTCACAGGGGGCTAGCGCGTGGCTATTATAATCATTAGTGAACATGTCATTTTTAATGATAAATATGTAAGAAATGTCGAAAAAAGAATCTTTACAAAAATCATTATAAAATATTTATACTGTAAATAAAGAACTTCATAAGAGAGTATAATACATGTATAATACGTTATTTTCGACTATAATAATACGTACAACACATTTTGGCTATTCCATATCACATACCACGGACAGATTTTACGATGACCGTTAAGTACAACGATAATGGACATGCTGCTGCTGTTGTTGCTGCTGCTGCTTATGATGATGATGACGACGACGATGGTGATAATAATGTTGTTCGAATGTTGGTAGCGAAGAAAAATAGCGTGAAACGTTTTGTTAAAACATAATTGTTTCCGGAGCTCCAAATTCTGCTGAATCATATGCCAAAAAACGTTGTTGTTGCTGCACCTTATTTTTCTTTAACGTATGGAGACGTCGACTCCGAGCCCTTTCAAGTTGTTATTTCTATGTTATATGACGATTACGAGTGTGGATGTGACGTGTTGTTATGTAGCGTGGGTGTGGCGCATGGACGCGATGCGTGGACATGACGCATGGTCGTAATGCGCGGATGTGACGAGTGTTCATAAAGCGCGGATTTAACGTGTAGTCGTAATGCGCGGATGTGACGAGTGGTCGTACAGCGCGGATGTAACGAAAGGTCGTAAAGCGCGGATTTAACGTGTGGTCGTAATGCGCGGATGTAACGTGTGGTCGTAATGCGCGGATGTAACTAGTGGTCATAATGCGCGGATGTAACGAGTGGTCGTAATGCGCGGATGTAACGAGTGGTCTTAAAGCGCGGATGTAACGAGTGGTCGTAATGCGCGGATGTGACGAGTGGTCAAGAAGCGCGGATGTGACGAGTGGTCATAAAGCGCGGATTAAACGTGTGGTTGTAATGCGCGGATGTAACAAAATGTCGTAAAGCGCGGATTTAACGTGTGGTCGTAATGCGCGGATGTAACGAAAAGTCGTAAAGCGCGATTTAACGTGTGGTCGTAATGCGTGAATATGACGTGTAGTTGCGTCATAGATGATACACTGAACCGTGAACTTTTCTAATTAATCACGAAATAAACTCAGAAAAAAACCAACAACATCAAAGCTTAAACTGAATAGCGTAAAATACTGTATAATCAAAGTATAATTCATAACCAACTGTTCAAACTAATTCAGATAGAAAAATATCACAAGGCACACTAGTTCCACTGCTGTATTTTGACCGACCCCTGTATTCTAGTCACACATGTTATGTGTACCGTGTATGACCACCGTAAGCTGCAATTACAGCCTGGCATCAAGCAGCGTTCATATAAAAGATGTATCGCTGGATTGAGCCTTGTGTGATGTTGTCGCACTCCTGTGTAGCAAGACGCTCCAGATCCGCGAGGTTGTTGGGTTGTTGACGACGCCGTATACGACATTTTAACAAATCCCAAACGTGTTCAATCGGGCCACGATCAAACATGGATGTTATTGGTTTGAAGCATTTGAATGGTAGCTCTAGCTGTTTGACCTACAACACATTTCTGTTCGAATTATTGGTACAAAAACATGTTTTTAATGTGTAGAAATATTATAACATGATTTTTAATGTGTAAAAAAATTATATCATGATGCGCGCTGATTTTTCTATTAACAAAGAAAAAAAATATCATTGTAAACTAACCAATAAACAACTAGAAAAGTAGTTCCGATTTTTAGCAGAGTATATAAAATGTAGTTCTCATAACAAATACAAAAATATTTGTCTGATCATGCTAGAATCGAAATAACGCCCCCGTGGTTTAATTCCTACACATGAGAAAGACAAAGTGGTTTATTGGCCGATAAACAAGGTTAATGCAAACTTTTTTTTTCTTAATTAATTGTAAAATAGGATACATTTGCTAACATATCCGTCTTAAAGACGTTCCGGCGTGAATCGTTCTAACGGCCTGTCCACGCTCTGCGAGGTCAATTCTTGCCATTTTTTGAATGGTTTTTTTGTGTAGGGCGGATATTTGAAACACAAAATGAGTACATGTAAAGTCTTACCATCATGTGCACGAACAACTCGAACCGGAATTGCGAAAATGCTTCTAGTGCTTCTAGTATTAAACTATTATTTTAACATGCTACTCCGCTTATTTTTCTATAGACAAAGAACACAATTATCGTTGTTTAACTACCCCATAAACAACGCAGAAAGGAATCCCGATTCTGAGCGGAGCTTAGTAAAAAGTAGTTCCAATTACAATTGCAAAAATATGTCAAATCATGTTGTAATCGAAATAATTTTCGCATTCTCGTTGTTGATCGGCCAATAAACAACTCTTTGTCGTTCTGATGCGTGGCTATTAAACAACTCGGGTTAACGCCTTCGTGTTTAAATTTTTGCGCATCAGAATTCTAAATCGTTGTTTACTGGCCGATAAACAACGACACATCGAAAAGTATTTCTTTAATAGTTAAGAAATGTATACATGAATCGATAGTTAAGTACAACAAATACATTTGCCCAAATATTCAAGTAATTTCGTTGATTCAGTTTCGAGAAAACTTAAATTAAAAGTGACCAATTAGAAAATTTGTTGAGTGTACTTCTGTTGCTGTTTTCAACTTTTAATAAGACATCTTTAAAATACGTTTAGCTGCACTTCATATACGACTGTTTGTAAAAAGCATTTTCGTTGCTTTCTTAAGAAAGATTTCGCATTGCGATGTATGTTTTATTTCCTATTATTTTTTTAACTTGTTTGAACGTGAACTATTTTGTTTTTATTTCCTGTTATATCTTACATACATGTATATGACAACCTGACACAACAATAACGACACAGCGCCTTTAAAATTGTCAAGAAAGGATTATACTGCATTGTTAATTTCAATACGATGCACGAGGTTTCACAGGAAATCAATTATAATAGGAACGGTACAATATTTTCGTGTAAGCCGTGTGTTTTCTTGTATACGTAGACATCTATGGTATGTTTTTGTTGCGTTTTGACAAGTGTGTATCAGAGTTTGGAAATTTTAACCGTGCATAATTCCATGCTTGTAATGTAACGCATATTTTGGACTAATGACGATTAGGAAAAAAGTTTTTATAATGAACTTTAAATTGTAATATGTGTGCACGTGAAACAAAACTACAAACAAGAATCTGGACAGTGCAACGCGGCGGCGCTGTTGTCGAGAAATTGAAGTCAGCAAATATAAGTTGTGTTTATTTTGATATAAAAGATCTAACACGAGATGCACGTTTACTTGCCAAACGAGCGTGAAGGTGTGTATCATATCATTTTCCTCTGTTGTATCTCACTGATTGGTTTTATCAATATAATCGGTAATTCTGTATTGTACATTTAAAACATTGCACGGGAACGATGTGTAGAGCTATTGGGAAGATTTCTGATGTTGCATCTGACTATGTGATATTGACATGGAATTCTATTTCATCAACGTAGATGTCAATATTATGTGAAATTAACCAAAATGACTAGTACACTAAAAGTAAATATTCGGAAAAAGAAACATTTTGACCACATGTATTTTAAGTTATTGTAACGTACTGTTTTTTATCAAAAATGCAAAAAAAAATTCTGATAAATGTTGGCACGTCGTTTTTGCATAGAGTATCAAAATTACAAGCTAGAGTGTAGCCAGTCGGATTCTGGTTCTAGGTATGCAATCAGTTAAACACTGCTTTCATCATCTGATTGTAAAACTATCCAAACAATGAAATGTATTTTTGCACGTTGTTTTAGCGGTGTGGATAAAAAGTATCAAATGTTGACAATTGAGAATCGCAATGCATATTTTAATTAGCTAGTACAACGTGGTAAATGTGTAATTATTATTATATTGGATGGATGTGTGATTTGATTGAAATGGACGTATACGACGTGACATGCAAGTAGTGTTACCACATATATATCTTCAGGTCTCTGGTCATTAAGGCACTATTCGCCCTGCTCAGCAGTAGTAGTATACAGTTTCCAATTTTCGAGAACATATTACTTGTATTTCCTTTAAAATTTAATAATACCGAATAAAGCTTCAGTTGGTTAAGAATTCCGGCCAACGACGGTGACATTTATTTTAACACAGTGAGTTAAAATGTTAGTGAATTCATCTAATAAAGGGTAAATTTAATTTGCAGTGAATGTTATTTCGTCAGTTTCCAAAAATTATTTGAAATTCCCAAACGTTAAAATAACGATAAACTTGCCCGCCTCAGAGATTCTATCATAAAGTAACAAGGATTGTGTCACTTTAATTTGTCATATGTAGGACAACGTGCAACATTCCTAAAAATGCAACTATTACCTTTTAGGTTTGAAACCAGTAAAGTATCCAAATCACATAGGGTCCCGATGTAAGATGGCAAAATCTCCTGACATCGTTTTGGCCACTTTTCATTATTTCAGATGTTGCGAGTCCGGTCCATTTGATGCGTCTCTCTGCTTTTAATATAAAATAAAAAATAATATGTTATGCTACTCACTTGATTTCGACAAAAGCACATGTTGTCTATACATAAACTGCTGAACATTCAAATTTTTTAAGTAATTCAGGGTCACGATACATAAAAATGCACAGGAGGCACGGCGTTTTCAAGAAATAACCATTTACACCAGTGCCCGCTATGTGAAATAGGTCTTTGAACAGAAGAAACAACGAATTTTTTTAGTGTCCACCTGTGATTTCCTGTGGTTTCTAACCTAAACATTATGTTAACTCCTATATTTACGCTGTACAAAATCTGCTCACAGTCTATGTTTGGTTGTTGATGTAAAAAAAATGGATTATGATTATCATGACATATTATGTTTTAAAATTAAAATAATAATAATCATAGTAGTGGTAGTGGTAGAAGTAGTAGTAGTAGTAGTAGTAGTAGTAGTAGCAGTAGCAATAGCAGCAGCAGCAAATATAGCCAATTTCCGTAAAAATAACCAGTAAAACCAGCTGTGGTGAAAAATTAATATCGTTATCTATGATCCTATATTATAAATGTATTATAAGCGCTATAAAGTTATATAAATCCGTATTTTAGATTATTCGTTATTGTGTTTCATCTCGTTTATAGTTTTCGTAAAGCATTTCCATACCGAAAATTGCAAGTTTGTGATTCACTTACAAGTTATATTTAATATACTCAAATGCACACCTACTCATTGTTATTGACAGTTGACTTTAAAAGAAGATGAGATGTAGCGTATCATTCATTACGATACGACTTTAATCAGATTGTAGATGTAGGTAGCGGTTCTTATTTCATTGGTACAAGTTGCACATTCGCAATCTCAATAGCATGTGTCTAATCACAACTTGATTTGTTTAGCACATGAATTCTCGAAATACCGCTGTGTGAGGTGTTCCGTGCCTGCAGACGGTAAGCTTCCGGTTTCTGCAAACAGTTCTGTTGTCGCGTTGATCTAACACGCCTCGATCCATGCCCATCCCAAACCTGCCTGACTATGGCGTTATTACATTTGAACAATCTTGATAGTTTGCCGTTCGAGTTATTGACAGAGTTTATAAGTGGTGTAAAGATTTATTGTTATATTAAGGTGACCTTGATCATGAGAATTATGCACCTATCAATGTTCCCCCCAGGGGAGGAGCGGCGGGCATATACGGGACATTAGACTGAAAGCGATTCCCGACAGGCGGGAATTTGACATTCCGAATGATTCAGGGTCGTCCCGGGGTAGTATACTTTTAGTCGGATTTTAGATCCCGATAACGTAGGCCGCCGGGCCATTTGATTGACATATACCATCTCCCCCTGAGGGAATTTAGACAAATATGCTTGGGTATAGGGTGGAGAATTAGACCCCTAAAAATAAAATTTGTCAAATTCCCCTGGGTCACCCCACTGCTCTCCCTCTGAGAAAAATGTTGATGTGTGCATTACGCAAGGCTGCGCTTCGTAACACAGACGCACGGATCCCGAATTAATAAATTTGATTGATTTTTTTGTCTATTTCTCAGATTTATATGGGTGCTAATATTAATTATTATAATACATTGTACTATATTGCACACTACATGTGTCTTATTTATACAGTAGAAAATTTTGATTTCGTATAATGCTGTATTATTTCGTGTAGTTGGTGTAGTTATTGGTGTAGTTATTGCACGTGAACGAGTTGCAAAACGTGCTCAGATACGTGGTCAAGTATAGGGCTCTCCAAAGGAGAGGTGCTTGTTGCCCTGGTGGCTTGCTGTGTTAAATTATTCTTAGACATTGATAAGTGTTTCAAAAGAATGTTCTCCATAATCAAGAGTCTTCATTTTGTAGCATTTGAATATACTAAGTCTGTGTTATTCTGGTTCTACACGTGCAATGAAATTCTGTCCGCATGTGAATTCTTACAAACATAAAGACATTTTATACTATGTTACTTGAAAGTCGTGTAGCATTTGCACATTTCGTAACTATAATAATAAAGCACTTTTGTTATAACAAAGATAAATATACTTTGAAGTTGACGATTGAGAATTGAGTTGCCATGTAGTCGCATGTTGTATTCACCAAGGTAGATATCAGATGAATTGCTATATTGAATTAAAACGAAATAGATAAGTTTGACAACGATTCAGGGGGGAGGCTATATTGATAAATCTCATTATGGTCATTATGTCGTATTAGCCAGTTAATTGACACTTTAGAGTCCATTCCGTGCGTAGAACCAGTATTTGATGTATTGAGAAAGATAGTTCGAGCGCTTCCCGAGTACTGCATTTATTTCATTTGTATAAATTGACAAATTTTCAAAGTCACAATTTGTATTATATCTTAGAGCTCTTTTCTCGTTTTTCGCTTGGAGTTTATGTACATTCTGGATGTGTGATGATTTTCGTTGCTTGCAGACAGTCGGCTTCCGATTCTTGCAAGGGAGGGAACTCCATCGTTGGAAAGATTCCCTGGCGAGGTTCGTGTGCTTGTTCGCCTATGAATTTGTGCGTGTTCGCCTATAAACGTGTGCGTGTTCGCCTATGAAAGTCTGCGTGTTCGCTAATGATGGTGTGCGTGTTCGCGTGTGCGTTTCCGCCTCATAACGTGTGCATGTTCGCCTGCGTGTTCGCCTGTGAACGCGTGCGTGTTGGCTTCTTAACGTGTGCTTGTTCGCCTATGAACGTGAGCGTGTTCGCCTATAAACGTATGCATGTTTGCCTGTAAACGTGTGCGTGTCCGCCTATTAACGTGTGCGTGTTAGCCTATGAACGTTCGCCTGTGCACGTGTGCATGTTCGCCTATTAACGTGTGCGTGTTTGCCTATGAACGTGTGCGTGTCCGCCTATGAACGTGTTCGTGTTCGCCTATATACGTATGCATGTTTGCCTGTTAACGTATTCACGTTCGCCGTGTGCGTGTTCGCTTATGAACGTGTGCTTGTTCGCCTCTGAACGTGTGCGTGTCCGCCTATTAACGTGTGCGTGTTCTCCTACGAACGTGTGCTTGTCCGCCTATTAACGTGTGCATATTCGCCTGTGAACGTGTGCGTGTTCGCCTATTAACGTGTGCGTGTCCGCCTATTAACGTGTGCGTGTTCGCCTATGAACGCGTGCTTGTCCTCCTAATAACGTGTGCATGTTCGCCTATAAACGTGTGCGTGTTTGCCTATGAACGTGTGCGTGTCCGCTATGAACGTGCTCGTATTCGCATATAAACGTATGCATGTTTGCCTGTTAACGTATGCACGTTCGCCGTGTGCGTGTTCGCTTATGAACGCGTGCTTGTTCGCCTATGAATGTGTGCGTGTCCGCCTATTAGCGTGTGCGTGTTTGCCTATGAACGTGTGCTTGTCCGCCTATTTAATTGTATTTGCCTTTATCGTGTGCGACTTCGCCTATGAACGTGTGCGTGTTCGCCTTTAACGTGTGCGTGTTTGCCTATGAACGTGTGCGTATTCGCCTATGAACTAACGCGTGTTCGCCTTAAACATGTGCGAGTTCGCATATGGACTTGTGCGTGTTCGCCTTTAACCTGTGCGAGTTCTCATATGAACATGTGCGTGTTCGCTTTTAACGTGTGCGTGTCCGTTTATTAATGTTTGCATGTTCGCCAATGAACGTGTGCGTGTCCGCCTATGAACGTGTGCGTGTTCGCCTATAAACGTATGCGCGTTCGCCTATAGACGTGTGCGTGTTCGCGTATGAACGTGTGCGTGTTCGCCTATGAACGTGTGCGTAATCGCCTATAAACGCGTGCGCGTGTTTGCGTTTAACGTGTGCGATTTCGCCTATGAACAAGTGCGTGTTTGTCTTTAACGTGTGCGTGTTCGCCTATATACGCGTGCGCGTGTTCGCCTATATACGCGTGCGCGTGTTCGCTTATATACGCGTTCGTATTCGCCTATGAACGTGCTCGTTTTCGCCTTTAACCTGTGCGAGTTCGCCTATGAACATGTGCGTGTTCGCCTTTAACGTGTGCGTGTTCGCCTATGAACGTGTGCGTATTGGCCTATGAACGTGCGCGTGTACGCCTTGAACCTGTACGGGTTCGCCTATGAACATGTGCGTGTTCGCCTTTAACGTGTGCGTGCTCCCCTATGAACTTGTACGTGTCCGCCTGTGAACGTGTGCCTTTTCGCCTATGAACGTGCGCGTGTTCGCCTTCGAATGTGTGCGTGTTTGCCCTAAAACGTATGCATGTTTGCCTTTAAACGTGTGAGTTTTCGCGTATGAAGCTGTGTGTGTTTGCGTGTGCGTGTCCGCCTATTAACGTGTGCATATTCGCCTGTGAACGTGTGCGTGTTCGCCTGTGAAAGTGTGCGTGTTCGCCTATGAAGGTGTGCGTGTTCGCGTGTGCGTGTCCGCCTATAAAAGTGTGCATATTCGCCAGCGAACATGTGCGTGTTCGCCTGTGAACGAGAAACATCATAAAGTAAACTTTATTGTCTAGGAAACGTAATATCCAATAATGAATGATCCCTAACTAAGCGAAGTTCTAAAAGTAACGTAACAGAAAGGTTCGATCAAATAACTTGTCCTCTCACTTTCTAACACAATACAACGCCAGCAATTAATGTGTCGCTGTTTGATCTACAACTTTGTGTGTGGCTTTTCCTTGCATTTCCGCGCGATTTCTCCTTCCTGTAAACCGGAATGATCCCTTTTTTCCCTCTAGGACGGTGTTCACAAGCCATTTGAAGTTAAGACGTTACGCTCAAAACTCTATTAACGTTGTATGAGCAAACGTCGTTAACGTTAACTTTACATTAAAATTGTTTTCCATTTGGTTTACGCGATTTACAATTTGTAATTTTATTTTGCCTATTTTGTCCCTAATATCAAATTGAATCAGTATTCCTACTTGGGGAATCTGCGGTTGACTATATTACATTTATATGTTAGTTGGGTGGAAGTTATTGAGGAAGCCGGACAAAATCTTTGGGTAAACTATTCACTGTTACAAATTAATAATTCTCTCCGTGTTCAATCAGTCAATAGATCACCAAACTACGAATTACTCGACTTCCTTGCAAATTGCAAGTCATGAGATTAATCCCAGTTGGGATCTCCGTGATTACTTTATTATGTCGTCTTGTCACCACGCTGAATTCTGTGCAAGAGCTATCTTTCAGTTGTGTATACATTTGTTAATTCCTGTACTTTTTGTAATTATACCCCCACAAACAAAGTGTAAGGGGGGGGGTTATATAGGAGTGAGCTTGTCGGTCTGCTCGTGTTCATGGTTTCCGGATGATTACTCAAGAGAGGGCTTTGACATATTCAAATAATTGTTGGTACACATGTGTAACATCATAGAAAAAAGGTCAAGTTCGAGTTTGGTTACAAACCACGGTTTCCAGCACAATAACATTGTAAAATATTTAAATTATTTTCGGTACATAGGTAAAACACAATAAAATACAGGTCAGGTTCAACATTGTGGTTACAAACCACTAAATGTTGACAGAGTTTTGGCTCCTATTGAAATTAAATTTGTCCAAATGTGTACTGTTAAACATTCACAAATTAAAGCATTCTCATTGTGTCCATTTCTTTCGAATGGATGCCATAGTTTTGTGACAAGGCCATATTATGGGAGTATATCCGTCACTCATGTGACAATTGTTGTTTATAAAGATTCAGATTTTTTATTAAGAGTTGTTTATCGGCTAATAAACAACGATTTGGAGTTCTGATGCATGGACATTAAACTACGAGGGCGTTATTTTTCGGGTTGTTTATTGGTGATTTAACAACGGTAAATTTTGTTCTTGGGCTATAGAAACTATGCGCGTCTCATGTTATACTAGAAATTGACGCATAGTTAAAGACATCAGTTCGCTAAAAAGCATTTCTAAGCTTTATCAGTGGAAAAAAAGATTGTGCACTACATCATTTCTTTAATATAACACACTTGTAGACACTACTTATACACAATATACTTTACTCCATTCACGGACGAGTTTAATATAACACACTGTAGACACTACTTATACACAATATACTTTACTCCATTCACGGACGAGTTTAATATAACACACTGTAGTCACTACTTATACACAATATACTTTACTCCATTCACGGACGAGTTTAATATAACACACTGTAGACACTACTTATACACAATATACTTTACTCCATTCACGGACGAGTTTAATATAACACACTTGGAGACACTACTTATACACAATATACTTTACTCCATTCACGGACGAGTTTAATATAACACACTGTAGACACTACTTATACACAATATACTTTACTCCATTCACGGACGAGTTTAATAGAACACACTGTAGGACACTGCTTATACACAATATACTTTACTCCATTCACGGACGAGTTTCGCAGAAAAGATAGAAACATTTCTATCACCATCTAATACGAATTTAAATCAACGATAAATAATTTGCAGCGTATTAATAAATATTCTGTTAATACTAATTGGTGTACTAAAATGTAACATCTATGCTAGAACGAATCACCGATCATTTTAAAATTGTGTACACATGATTCAAATGAACGTGATAACATTTCTTAAGATGAACAAGAAAGACGTTATGATGTGTAATATAACGTCGCCGGGACATTGCCCTAGACAAAAGTAGCGATAAATTTCGGAGGCAAATATAATAATTACTTGCCACGATTAACAATTTCTACAGCAACAGAAAGCAATGCATATTGGTTATTCGATTTCCATTCATGCGACGTTATCTTTCTAACTTACTTGTGTAATATTGATCAATTTATTTTATGCGTTTTCAATTGAGTGAATAGTAGTTGCTTCGTTACGTTTAACTTATTAAATATATTAGTGTGAATATTTCTAGGCTCAACACACTGTGATCCACACCTCTGGTGTTCAAAGAAGTAAATGATAATAAGATTATATAGGCACGTGCCTATTCGTTGAAACATTATATATTTAACGAGACAACTAAAGTATAAACAAATGTTTATGATTATTCCAAACCATTTCTGGAAATAAAATACATTTAAGGCGTTCTGTGCATGCTGGTGCGTCGAAGTCTGATTACCGACTGCATTCGTCATTTTTCCGTTATTGAGAAGTTATTGTTGACTGCTCACTGAGTAAACAATAATCTAATAACCATAATACAATTATTGAAAAGTTTGTAGTCGCCTACCTGTTCTTGATAAATTATTATAGTACATGTATTTTTCAGATTTGTTTAAGTTTATTACGTTAACGTTCTGTTCAACTCTGTTGTTGATGTTGTTGTCGACAGATGTGGTAGTTTTCCGTACGTAAGTACACTCGAACCTACATTTGTTGCTGTTGTTGTTACATGCCACAGATATTGTTGCATCTTGATATCCTTATATTTTATATATGTATATGCTGAAAATAAAACATTAATTTATGTATGAGTATTTTCCACTGAAGTAAACGTGTTGCGTGTACATGATTGCTTTCGCATGATAAGCGTATTCGAATAAAACGACCTTTTATGTAAAGATATCAAAAGTGTCATTTAGTAATAGACACCGAACTAATGTCTAACTTTTACGGAACAGTTTCATAGTTTGCGGTTGGAAAACGTTTCAATTGGAATTAACAACAATTTGTAGATTATATCGAAAATTTTTGTCTTTTATGCTGTTCTGGTTGCAAAACATACTTATTTTGATATTTATTATGCCTTTTTGTGCAACAAGCTACTAGGGTACCGTATGTCTACAAGGCAGCAAACAATGTGCATTTCAAACCTTGAATTATGAGCAACAAATGAGGCGTGTCGTGGGAAAACCGGACTTAATGCATGTGCGTAAAGTGTCTTCCCGGATCAGCCTTCGCAGTCCGCACATGCTGATCGAGGACGACACTTTCCGCTTTCATGGTATTTTCTGTTTCAAGGAAGTCTCTTCTAAACATAAATCCACTGTAGACGGAAAGTGCCGTCCTGGATTAGCCTGTGCGGGACTGCACAAGCTGATCCAGGACGACAATTCACGCACATGCATTAAGCCTGGTTTTCCCACGACACCCCTCAAATGTATTATAAAACAGGAAAAAAGTTAGTTTGGACAACTAGTTCTCACAGCCAAAACCTGCGAGACTGCACCTTAAAAGAATTATAGAAAATTTACTAACAACAATAAATCCGGTCGTGGGAGGCAACTCTGTTATACTTCTTTACAAATTCCTGACAGCAGTTGCTTCGCTTTGGTTATAACGCCCTGATAATTGATAACGTAACTATACTATATACAGAATTGCAAATTCTTTTTCAAATAGTTCATATTATACGCAGTTTATTGGTTTGACAGCGAACAATGTAATAAAAGTCATTGGATTAACGAATATTTTTACGAAAATAAAATAACTTGCTCAGAAATCTATGCTGCGATTTTTTCGTTGAAAACGACAAAGAAACAACCTAATCTTTTGTTGACATTTCCGTTAAATTTATATATGGACCATGATTCGTTTGAATTAAAAGTCTGAAACCGTGTTTTGCTGCAGCTGGCATCACGAAACGTTAACCGATTGTACAAGCAAGTGAGGTGGATGTGATTATGAAAGATATCATGTACTTCCCCATTTACTTTTGTAATACAATAATAAACCATTGTTGATAATAAACTGTTGAAGGACTTGCCCAGTCAACAACACACGGACAATGAAACCTTCTGCTGGGCCGAATTCTTTGAACTTGTCCGAAAAAAACATTTGTTGAGGTTTTATTGATATTATGACTACAAATGGTAGTTTATTTTTTATATAAAACAGTAGAATTTGTTACAGTGCCCGTGATACATTACATTTAGACCATATTTGGAACAAACTTGAACATAGGCCATATTTTGTGGAAATTATGAATGCTGTGATTTATTGACATAGGACTTTGTCACATTATGTACATGTCTGTTCTTACTGTACGCTGCCAGGGGGTGACTAGACTTACGCGCGTGCAATCACTTTAAACACTAATTTTTGCGAACACTTTTATAACAAATTAAAGATAATACAAATACAAACTTGCTGTCATTTTTTTGCATAAACAATATGATAGTTGCATCTTTGCCATTCTAAAGATACAAAGCAGAACAAGGCCCTCTATATCGTCCGCCCCCTCTAGCACATACCAGATTTAACAGAATTCATACGAATCCTGAAAGTGCTTGAATTTCAGTCTGATCCTTGAGAAGTGCTGAGAATGGACTGAGAATGCTTAAAATGCTTAAGTACACCTCAAATGTTTGAAAAATGCTTATTTTGGCTTCAAAAGTGCTTAAAATATTATGAGAAATGAAAAATCACTGAAAACCTTTTGTGGCACCAGCGAAGTGTTGTCTCGTTAAAAAGTGCTATAAAAGTGCTTAAATTTCATTTGACAATATCTGCATTAAACACGTTCAACCCTGGTGGCTTGCATGTTATAATGTATATTTTTAAGAAAGCGCAAAGCGGATGAAATCACAATCGAATATCTGTTATTTAAACAAGTAAAAGTTTAACATAAACCTAAAGATGTAATAGCATAAATATAAAGCTAGATGGAAATCTGTTGTACAGCCAAAGTTGCAATAATAATTATAAATATATAAATTATAAATGTATTAAAATTTAGTATCGGGCACGCCAATGTTCCGAAGCATAGTGTTTCAAACGCAAATTTTTCACTTTAAGTTAAGATTTACTTAAGATTCTTTATAAATGTGGGCCCATGTGTCTTTCGTAAACAGTATATTTGACTCAAAAGAAAACCAGAAGCCACAAATAGATTTCCTTCACGACACACAAATTTCATGAGTTCCTCGAGCTTTGCTGGTATCGAGCGAGCAGGCAACTTTCACTGACCGTACATGTACACTGTGCACAAGCATATCGTTGAATTGCAGGACAGTCTCAACGCGAATATAATCAGCAAAATAATTAAAGGGTTAAATATATATTCAACACAATATGCATAAACATACTTTTTAATAAACAAATGTTGTTTGTTAACAATGCAAAATAACAATATTGCATACTGTTTGCAAAGTTCATTAGAATATTAACAGGAAATCTCATTCACAGATTGCAAAAGAAACTGACTACGCCCTAAATACACCTTTCCGCATATCTGGGTGGGGTAACGAATCAAGTCATCAGTAACTTTTTCAAATTCTGTCACGTGGTGTTTTAAACTCAGTAGTAAGTGTGTCCACCTCTAGCTCGAGACACCTCCCGGCACCTGTTGTTGAAGCTCAAAATCAGCTTCAGGATGTCTGCCCGACGGATCTGCCTCCATTCCTCTACCAACGCGTTTTCAAGGCTGGAGTCTCTGGATGGTGATTGCTACTAGACATCCGGCACTGAAGCATGTCCCAGGCATGTTCTAACGGGTCCATGTTGGGAGACCTCGCAGGCCAGTCCATGTACTCCATTGTCTGCTCTATCTCGAAGCGAGTAACCACCCTGGCGCGTTGCGGCCATGAAATTTCGTCCCTTCAAACGAACACGTAATTCAAGTCTTCGGCATATTATCGTACAACAGGGTCTAGAATGTCGTCCCAATAGCGTTCCCCAGTCAGGGCTCTGTTCCGGATGAAGTGCAAGTCTGTGCGGCTATCGCAAGCAATTCCTGCCCACACAAGGATAACAGCAGTTCTGAAACATTTCGTTCCTTTGCCAAGACGGTCGTCGACGACCATCCTGAAAATCCAGATTAAATATGGATTCGTCTGTGAACAGCATGTTAGGTAAATCTTTACGTCCTATGTGAACCTGTTTGTGGGCTTACTCCTTTGACCCTTTAATATTGTTGATGAGTATATATTAAAGTGTCCTTTATCATAAGTATTACGCAAGGCTGCGCTTCGTAACATAGACGGACGGGTCCCGAATTCACGAAATTTATTGATTTCTGTCTTATTCTTCACACTTTCTCTGATAGCAATTATTATAATTGATTGTACATGTACCATATTGCACATTGTCTGTGACTTCTTATTTCGAAGTATTGACTTCTTATAAGTCTATGTCTTTTCATCGTGTAATCATTTGTGTACTTAAAGAGTAGCTACATGTGCTCAGCTTCGTGGTTTTAACCACAGATGAAGAAATAATAACCACCGCCAAGGTACTTATGTTTATTAATTGACCGTTGGTTTATTTGTTTATCTGTTTGTCTGTTTGTAAGCAACTTTACGTCTGTCTGTCAGCAATAGCACGCAAAATGTTTAACATGACATGACATTTCCTAGGAAGTTTGGAAATTGCCCAATGAACACATGATTAGCAGTTAGTGGTGATCCGGATTAGCGTCTGGATCCCTTTAAATGAATGTTTATTATTGGAAGATACGAAGGTAACCTATTACTGAAAACATCAATTATTTTAAGTAATCGTAGTTCTACATCACATAATAATATATATGTGATCTACAAACGACCCTAGCTTGTCGGAAATTTATGTTAAAACTCAAGCGGCAGATCTAGTGGGGTTGGGTAGGGAATGAGGCGGCGTACGTCTGCCAAAAAATTGTCTAATTTTTAAAATCCTTTTTCTTTTAAATTGCACAAAATTAACTTACAACTACTTGGACATTGTCACATTCTCCTTAATTGAAGAATAACATAAGTCTAGCAAATGAGTCTTATCAGCTTATCCGCTTTCTTACTATAATATATTTGCACAGAAGCTTAGAACGCCTCTTCTAATTTATAATATCGCCCGAATTAATTTGGTTATTGATTTGCAAAATATATCATTTATACATGAATACATTGGAAGGTGCTGAACTATTTACGCCACCTCTAACTAAAATCCTATACCTGGACCTGCTATTGAATTTTAAAAACAATAATGACAACTACGTGTGTTGTCTTCGTCAGGTAGTTAACAGCCAACATGATGATAAAATTAAAACAGTATTGAAGATTCTGCACGCATGTGACATGCGCTTTGACTTTATCACATTTTATTATTTACTAGTGACAATGTTTATACTGGTAATACTTGTAGAAACAACTGAATATGAAATTTGTGTCCACGAAAAGATATTTTAAAACGTTATTTTTACCTATTATGTTTGTGGGAAAATATGGCTTAATATTACTATTATAATAACGCCGAGGACATACCTCCAGACTGGCAGTCTCTTAACTGATTAACTTTTCAAATTAATCGACACACATTTGCAACTTGTAGTAGAAACGGTTGATGTTAACAGAGTGTTTATTATGACAACATTTTACGTCAGTGTTGTAATTACAGACAACATGGGCCGTATTTCAAAATATTTCAATAAAATAATTTCCTTAACTGAAAAAGAACTTTTTTCGTATTTTTTTCTTCCGTGTGTGTATGGCATTTTATTATTTCTTGTTGTTGTTGTTGTTTTTTAATTCAGAGGGATTCAGATATTTATATAAGGCGATATGAGGGAAAAATGCATGTGCCAAATGCATGTGCGCAAAGTCTCGTCCCGGATCAGCATGTGCAGTCTGCAGTCTGCACAGGCTAATCCAGGACGGCACTTTACGTCTACAGTGGGTATGTTTTGAAGAGACATCATTTAAACAGAAAATACCATAAAAGCGGAACGTGTCGTCCCGGATTAGCCTGTGCTGATCCGGGACTACACTTTACGCACGTGTATTAGGCCCTGTTTTCCCACGACACGCCTCATATATATAGTTCAAAAACAGTTATTAAGTGACAATATTTTAAGATGTTTCTGGCACTAGCGGATCCAGGAGGGGGGTGGGTGCACCCG
This sequence comes from Congeria kusceri, assembly GCA_027627225.1. Lineage (NCBI taxonomy): Eukaryota > Metazoa > Mollusca > Bivalvia > Myida > Dreissenidae > Congeria > Congeria kusceri. Next base: position 9,142 of record JAPFQT010000637.1, on the reverse strand, counting down.
GCGCCCCCCCCCCCCTAAAACTTCCGGATCATACATATATGGGCATATATAAAATGGTCAAAGCTGGTTAAATATACTAAAAAAATTTCGATCGCTTCGCTCGCTCAAATTGGTCAAAGATATAGCCACAATGTACTTTCAGTAAAACATACCTGACCTAGCCCCCCCCCCCCCCCCCCTACGATTTTTTACGAAGGCCGTAGTACCGGCGCCAACGTTCATCTAAAACAATGAACTATAGATAATGAGTATATATACCTTTATTTGTGGATGATATTGTTGGTTTTTTTTTTATTCATATATTATATTGATGTCTGATGCAAAACACCGTTGGCACAGGATACCACATAAAAGACATTTATACTGTTCGAATAAATATGATTTGAAGTCGAAATTCAAGTCAAATCAATGACTACTTTCAAGTTTAAACAGTTCCGTCTCAATAAATAGTTAAGTTCCCAAAATTCTAAATCGACAAACTTATTGTTCAGAGTTCCATTAGGAATCACACCAAATAATATATTGTTTTATGTATTCATAAAAAAGATATACAGTGATATAGTAGAGGGATGTCAGAAACGTTGGCTCCAATTTCTGGCGATTTCATATTTTTTTCCGGCACCATAATGTCAGCGAAATTAACACAAAGTTGGCATCACTTGCCTTATTAGTTCACAAGGCAATCATACGAGTATCTTGTACAATACTTCATGTGGAAAAAACATGTTCGCCTGTCTGCCCGTTAGTTCGGTTCAATGAAAAAAACTATGGATTTTATAAAGTGACTGGGAAAGGATTGTTCCACATGAGAAACAATCTCATAAATGTCATCATAAATATTCTCGTCATCATCATTACATTATTATTATACTATATTGTCATCACTATGAAAAACTAAGCCCTATTTAGGAGCCACTTATGTATACATGCGCTTAATCGTTAGGCAGTACGTTTGTACGGTCTAATTAGGAGATAGAAATGCATACTCGTTTACGTCCATACGAACGTACACATTTTTGGGGGGGATATTAACCAATGCACGCATCCGAACGTACGTACAAACTCTTGTCCTATTTTGGATTATTAAAACGAAAATAACCATGCATAATGATAATGTCTGCCCGAACTAGAATATACGTATACACGGACGGTATTATAATGACCTAATTAGAACCTCCGCACATGTTGGTACGTGCGTTTGGACAGTACAATATGAGATTGCGATGTGTGAAGAATGAGATCCTATTTTTCACATTTGTGAGAATTGAGATCCTATTTTTGACACGTGTAAAAATATGATTTGTAAAAAATATTGTCCTACAGAGCGCTATTCGTGTACCTACTAATTGTGTTAGAGCGCTAGTCTTGGATAAACTAATTGTGTTAGAGCTCTAGTCTTGGATAAGCTAAGTGTGTTAGAGCGCTAGTCTTGGATAAGCTAAGTGTGTTAGAGCGCTAGTCTTGGATAAGCTAAGTGTGTTAGAGCGCTAGTCTTGGATAAGCTAAGTGTGTTAGAGCGCTAGTCTTGGATAAGCTAAGTGTGTTAGAGCGCTAGTCTTGGATAAGCTAAGTGTGTTAGAGCGCTAGTCTTGGATAAACTAAGTGTGTTAGAGCTCTAGTCTTGGATAAACTAAGTGTGTTAGAGCTCTAGTCTTGGATAAGCTAAGTGTGTTAGAGCTCTAGTCTTGGATAAACTAAGTGTGTTAGAGCGCTAGTATTGGATAAACTAAGTGTGTTAGAGCGCTAGTCTTGGATAAACTAAGTGTGTTAGAGCTCTAGTCTTGGATAAACTAAGTGTGTTAGAGCGCTAGTATTGGATAAACTAAGTGTGTTAGAGCGCTAGACTTGGATAAACTAAGTGTGTTAGAGCGCTAGTCTTGGATAAACTAAATGTGTCAGAGCGCTAGTCTTTTATAAACAAAGTGTGTTAGAGCGCTAGTCTTGCACAAAGCATATGTGTTGGGTCGCCAGTTTTTTCATTCCATAATAGTGTGTTGCAACGCTCGCTTTTCACAAAATTAGTGTGTTGGAGCGCTAGTCTTTCCCGAAATGTGTCGGAGTGCTAGAATTTCTCCAAGTCTGTAGGAGCGCCAGTATTTTTCTAAGTCTGTAAAAGCGCTAGTCTTCCTCTAAATGTGTTGGAGCGTTAATCTTTTATCTAAGTCTGTTGAACCGCTAGTCTTCCTCTTAGTGTGTTGGGGCGATAGTCTTTGTCTAAGTCTGTTTGAGCAGTAGTCTTGCTCCAAGTCTGTTGGAGCGATAGTCTACCTCCAAGTCTGTCAGAGCGCTAGTCCTTTGTCTAAGTCTGTTGAAGCGATAGTCTTTCTCCAAGTCTGTTGGAGCGCTAGTCTTTCTGCAAGTCTGTTGGAGCTATAGTCCTTTGTCTAAGTCTGTTGGAGCGATAGTCTTTCTCCAAGTCTGTTGGAGCGCTAGTCTTTTGTCTCAGTCTGTTGGGGCGCTAGTCTTACTGCAAGTCTGTTGGGGTGCTAGTCGTTCTGCAAGTCTGTTGGAGTGGTAGTCTTTCTTCAAGTCTGTTGGAGCGCTAGTCTTTAAAAAGTCTACTATTTAGATTGCTAGTATTTAATCGGTAATGTTACTTTCGATGAGGAGTACTTAGATTGCTAGTATTAATCGGTAATGTTACTTTCGATGAGGAGTACATATTCAAATGTAGATTCTATGTCAGAGCTGACATGGAAATGAAATAAAGTTTAAACACCACCTAAAGTGACATGTTTAACTTTTACATATAATTAAAACAAATATAAGATATGCGTGTTTTCAGAGCAACGTATATTAGGTCACTCGACAAAATATCAAACTTCACTCGAATGTTGTTTTATTTGTATTTAACACAAATATGACTCGAATATGGAGGTATTTCGTTGCTACAATTATTAATGAAACAATGAGCGATCTCGTAGTGTAAATGGTAATACATGTAATAGATATATTGTTGTGCACGGATATGTCGTTTATTTGATTAAAAAGTCGTATCGATTGAGTTGATACAATTTCATTGTATCGCCTGATGCATTTTCTCAAGACCGTTGGTTGCATTTTGTTTAATCCAAAATACGTAAAGTCTGCTACTAACTAATTCATAGATGAACAGCTCAGCAATGTTTGTTAGAAAATACGATTAAATAGAAGCTAAAATATTATAAACTGACTCATGTTATGATTATTATATTCGCAAACTCCAGGCAGCAGTTGCTTCCTCTATATTAATTTTGGAAGATCATGCGTAAACTGAATTAGTCGTTGACTTTTGCGTTCATTAATAAACTATTCTTAATAACAACCTGTTTGAGATCTGACTTCCAAGTATGTGTATGCATCCTGTAACTGTACGCGGCTTGCTTGCTTAAATGTTCTGAGTTTTAAGCACATTGTGAATCGTAAAATCTTATGGCACGATAAATATTTGTGGTGCGAGCGTTTGCAGCATTTCAATCCACTTGAACACGTAGTCAAGTATATGCTTTTAACATTGTCAAATTAAACAATTGCAACATCAGTTTGTGTGCTGTACTATTAAAATGCCACTGCTTTGGTGATTTGAAACAACTACTGGAAGTGACCTGGCCCATATTCACCATCCATTCTTCAGTTACCTACACTCAGTTGTTCATTGCGTTGTCGATAAAAATACAATTAAAATAATATTTTACATAATTTTATAAACATGTTGAAATGCTTTGTTTTTGTGTCGCCTGAAAAGGCGTCATATAGGGGTTACTTTTGTCGGCGTCGGTCGCGAGGGCGTTGTTGCCGGCGGCGGCGGCAGCCTCCCCTTTAGTTTGTGCAGACAATCATTTAAGAAGTTTTTGTGCAATCATTATGAAACTTTAGGGAAGTGTTTGTAGGCATAAAAGGAAGGTTTAGTTAAATTTTTGGCGATATTGCTTTTATCATGCTTGAGTAATGCCCCCTTTTTAAAAAATAGTTCAATTAAGGCTTGTGTTGACAATACATTTTTGAGCAATCATTATGAAACGAAGTGTTTGTAGGCATAAAAGGAAGGTTTACTTCAATTTTTAGTATAATTGCTCTTATCCTACTTGAGTTATGCCCAGTCAGATGACACATCTGAATCGAGGAGTTCTAGTTTAGATTTTATGAATTTAAGTAAAATTACTGTCGGTCGTATCGCTTTCCCTGGGAGGGACTGGTCCGTCACGACAAGGGATTGGACTGGTCAGAAATGAATTTCCACAAGTTGTCAGCACATTTAACTGCATTTTTAGCTCGACTATTTCAAGAATAGGTGAGCTTCCCTACTACCCCCGGCGTCGGCGTCCGCGTCTTAATTTGGTTAAATTTTTTATTCAAAAGTCTTATAATTTCAAATCTACATACGTTATTCACTTGAAACTTGGAATATACCTTTGTGATCAAATCCAGTGTCAGGGGCAACATTCCACATATCTCTGTTTTGGATTTTGGCAGAGTTGTGCCCTCTTTTCACTTAGATGTTCTGGTTAAAGTTTATTTTCAAAAGTTGTGTAATTTCACAATTAAATAAGTTATTCACTTGAAACTTGAAATAAACCTTTGTCATCAACTCCAGTGTCAGGGGCAACATTGCCCATAACTCTGTTTTGTATTTTGACAGAGTTGTGCCCTTTTTCTCTTAGATTTTTTGATAGATTTTCTGGTTAAAGTTTATATTCAAAAGTTTGTAACTGCAAAACTACATAAGTTATTCACTTGAAACTTGGAATAAACCTTTGTCATCAACTCCAGTGTCAGGGGAAACATTCTCTATAACTCTGTTTTGTATTTTGACAGAGTTATGTCCCATTTTCACATAGATTTTCTGGTTAAAGATTATATTAAAACTTTTGTAACTTTAGAACTACAGAAGTTAGTCACTTGAAAATAGGAACATATCTTTGTCATCAAATCCAGTATCAGGGTCAACCTCCCGATAACTCTGTTTTGCATTTTGACATAGTTTTATCCCTTTTTCAAATAGATTTTCTGGTCAAAGTGTAGATTCAAAACTCTTAATACTTCAAAACTACACAAGTTATTAATTACATAAGGTTTTCACTTGAATCTTGAAATTATTTGATAAAATAATTGCCATAATTCAGTTTTGTATTTCAACAAATTTATGCCCTTCCACTTTCCAGAATATGTACCAACTGACATACTTCGAATAGTCGAGCGCGCTGTCCTCTGACAGCTCTTGTTTGGTAATCAATCGCTTTTTCGGCAATAGTTTTGAATTTAACTAAAACCATTCTTTATTCACATGATTCAATTTATGTTTTCAATTAAATTTGAAGTGATCAAATAGGTACGTAGAACCTTTCGTATGTACATGTATACAGATTTTATATTTCAGAGACAATAATATTAGTACCGCGTAATCCGTTCACGGCAGTTTAAAACAAATATTTTCTATTGTATGTAATTTCCTGTTCGCGGCACACATAACGTTAAGTATTACAAAATGGTTAGACATTTGTTGAGTCCAGCTAAGCACCTGAATCATAGACATAGTAACCTGATTCAACAAATACGTATATCTTTGACTAAGAACTTAAAAGATTATCGAAACCGATTTTATAACTTAACACACTTTTAAATAATTGTGATCACAAATATCGCAGTAACGCGATGTTATATTGTGGCTAGACATTTTCAAATGAACTATTTGCGTCAATCTGAAAGAAATCTCCAATTTATTCCTGTATCACTATAAGGTATTTCTAAGAGTTCCAGATTGAGTAAACATATTTACAGAACGTATATGGAATGCATATACAATTTTGAATCGCTGCATGTAAGTATGTACCAAGAACAAAATCTTACCTTTTAACACCATTGATATTTTTTCCAGTATTGAATAATGTGTTGTGTATTGTGCCCAGTTTTTGTTATACCGTGACGCGCAATTTATTAGACGTTAGGTTTCATTATTTTCAGGGAAAAAGAAAAATGCAGAAAATTCAAGTGATTTTGAATGCGACAAATATCTCTGTTATGTTACATCTTACCGTTTAACGGAAACAACGTCAAGAAATATTTTCGTCAGAAAATCAAATCAACGAAATAATTTGATGATCTATTTTTCTTAGTCGAGAAGCACGGTTTTGTGATTTCAGTACGAGTTTATTTTTTATTATGTGTACAAATTGATCATGTTGATCTAGGAACATTTTGTATTCATAAATGGTTGATTTTTGGAGTGTACGCGACGTCATATAAATTTTTTACACAATGATATTTATACCCCCGCACAACTACCCCCGCACAACAAAGTAGTAAGGTGGGTATACTGGAATAGTACGACTGTCTGTCCGTCCGTCCGTCTGTCTGTCGTTTTTTTGTCTGGATCATAACTTTAAAACCCTTTTTGATATCAACTTCAAACTAAATACATGGATCAATGGTTGTTAGGCAGAGTGCAGTGCACATGATGTATAACTCTAGCTGCATTATGTACGGAGTTATTTCCTTTATCTGTTTTCCTTGTCTGGCAATTTTCTCAAAAACTACTTAAGGGATTGAACTCAAAACTTCATACATAAATAGATGGTTGTTTGACGGAGTGCAGTGCTCAATATTAAAAAATCTCTTGAAATTATTCATGTTAAATTTGCTTGGCATTTATTGTTCGTGTCCTCTACCTTCAATATTAAACGCGTTTAAATAAATAGTTTAAATAAAAAAAGACATCTGTGTAAGTATTTTCATTTCTGTGATAGATTAAAGTAAAAGAACAGTATTAAACGTTACTCGACCCTGTTTAACGCCACATGAATTCCCGACTAGTCACAGCTTCTACCCGACTGGTCTATCATCCTGCCTCGTTCTGGACACGTGCAACTGTCGTCTGCAGGTGTTTATGACGTATGTTCAGTGAGACTGGTCATTCGTGCCTCGGTGAGGACACCTTAACACTGACCCCTAGTCTGCACGAATGGTGGACGCCTGCTCCGAAAAATAAAATTGCCTCATGTTTGGATAAGAAACATCGTGAAATGCGAATTAGGTTAAGTCGATTCGTGAACCGGAAGATTTTTTTCTACCGACCGTCTTGACTTCTACATTTCCGTCCTCCTCCGTATAGACTAGTTCACGTGCACTAAGCTTTTCGACGACAACACGTGCATGATCTCTCTCAAATAGACAGCTGTGTGGGTTGCTCTTCACTATAAAATGGCGTGTCGAAGAACTTAATTGCCTGCTTCTAAGTCATCCTAGTGTATTTTGTGCATTCCCGCATCGCACTTTCTCCACTTAACCAGTGAGCTTATTCGTTCAAATAAAAAACAAAAAGGCTGGACCTGTAACTCTGAACTTGTGTTGACTTTTATGACGCGCGGATGAAATACTAATGTGTAGTACGATTTCTGTTGATTTTTCAGCCATTTGATGTTCATAATCTTTTGTACTAACTACGCACAAAATTGTATTCAAGATGATAACTTAAGTGTAAGCACTGTATTTGTGGTGATTACTTAGTGTACAATCTTTATTCATGATGATTACTTAGTGTACGATCTTTATTCATGATGATTACTTAGTGTACAATCTTTATTCATGATGATTACTTAGTGTACGATCTTTGATTCTTAATGATAACTTATAGTGAACAATCTTAATGCGTGACGATAAGTGTAAGAACTTTATTCGCGAGAATTACATAGTGTACAATCTTTACGATCTCTGATAATGATAACTTATAGTGTACGATCTTTATTTGTTATGATTACTTAAGTGTAAGAACTGTGATTCGTAATGATACCTTTTTTTTTTTAACAACTCTTTGTCGTTCAAATGTGTGGCTATTAAACAACTCGGGTTAACTCCATAGTGGCTTAATTCCTAGGCATCAGAACTCCAAATCGTTGTTTAATGGCCGATAAACATCGATAAATCGAACATTATTTTTGAATTATACAGTCGCTTATAAATAAGCAAATAACTGTTTTGAAAATATTTCCAAATAGTTCAGTTGTAGTTAATCTATAGTTTAAAGATCCACGCCAAGTGATTTTGAATGCAACAAATATGTCTGTTATGTTACATCTGACCGTTTAACGGAAACAACGTCGAGAAATAGTTTCGTCAGTAAAATCAAATCAACGAAATAATTTTATGATCTATTTTTCTTAGTCGAGAAGCACGGTTTTGTGATTTCAGCAGTACGAGTTTATTTTTTATTATGTGTACAAGTTGATCATGTTGATCTAGGAACATTTTGTATTCATAAATGGTTGATTTTTGGAGTGTATTCTTACGTCATATACATTTTTTACACAATGATATTTATACCCCCGCACAACAAAATAGTAAAGTGGGTATACTGGAATAGTACGACTGTCTGTCTGTCCGTCCGTCTGTCTGATAACTTAAGTGTAAGAACTTTATTCGCGAGAATTACATAGTGTACGATCTTTACGATCTCTGATTCATAATGATAACTTATAGTGAACGATCTTTATTCGTGATGATTACTTAAGTGTAAGAACTGTATATGTGATAATTACAAAGTGTACGATCGTTACCTTTTTAACAACTCTTTGTCGTTCTGATGTGTGGCTATTAAACAACTCTGGTTAACTCCATAGTGGTTTTTAATTCCTACGCATCAGAACTCCAAATCGTTGTTTAATGGCCGATAAACATCGATAAATCGAACATTATTTTTGAATTATACAGTCGCTTATAAATAAGCAAATAACTGTTTTGAAAATATTTCCAAATAATTTAATTCAGTTGTAGTTAATCTACAGTTTAAAGATCCACGCCAAAAATACTGGGTAATGTTAAGAAGTCCATATACAATCCAGTCACAGTAATTAATAGGGAACATTATCGTTAAAACAACCATAGAGAATTTTTTTTTCAAATTACTTGTTCCTTCAAATTTGGGGGCAGGTTTTTGCTCATTACTACGCGTAATACTGTTTGTTATATTTCGGAATAAAAGCATTCTGTTGAAGGGTATGTTTGCCAATTCGGACAAAACATGGAAATTTTACTTTCCCGATTCGGATTTAGCCCAAAAAATCTAATGTCTTGTACTAGTTATGTGAAATTATATTCTAAGATGATACTCGCTGATTTTATCTGTAGACAAAGTACAAAATTATCACTGTTAAACTACCCAATAAACAAC